>OZ012706.1:62641394-62850993 GCA_963942595.1 Cylloceria caligata | reverse complement strand
CAAAATTTGTGTAAAGTTTGGTTGAAATCAGTCAAGGGGTGTGGATTTTCAAACTAAATCTTTTTTAGGGGTTTAAATGGGTGGATATGTATACAGCACGACCTTTGTCGTACCCGTCTCAGATCCGCTATAATATTTGTGAATGGTTTGGTTGAAATCAGTTAATTCGCGTGAATATTTTTAAACAATCTTTTTTTAGGAGGTGAAGAGGGTGGGGTTTAGGGGTGAGATATATCTAGTGACCTTCCTTAGGCTCTTAACAATATTCGTGCTTGGTTTGGTTGTAATCGGTGAAGGCGTGTGGATTTTATTGAGAATTTTTTTAGGGGATGAAGGAGGTGGTTTTCAGGGGTGAGATATATCCAGTGACCTTCCTTAGGCTCTCAACAATATTTATGCTTGGTTTGATTGTAATCGGTGAAGGCGTGTTGATTTTATTAAGAATTTTTTTTAGGGGATGAAGGGGCTGGTTTTTCAGATGTGCGATATATACAGTCGCCTTCCTTTGGTCTTCAACAATATTTGTGTAAGGTTTGATTAAAATCAGTTGATTCGCGTGAATATTTTTCAAGAATCTTTTTTTAGGGGGTGAAGAGGGTAGGGTTTAGGGGTGAGATATATCCAGTGACCTTCCTTAGGCTCTTAACAATATTTGTGCTTGGTTTGGTTGTAATCGGTGAAGGCGTGTGGATTTTATTAAGAATCTTTTTTTAGGGGATGAACGGGGTGGCTTTCAGGGGTGAGATATATACAGTCGTCTTCCTTTGGTCTTCAACAATATTTGTGTAAGGTTTGGTTGAAATCAGTTGATTCGCGTGAATATTTTTGATGAATATTTTTTTAGGGGGTGAAGAGGGTGGGGTTTAGGGGTGAGATATATCCAGTGACCTTCCTTAGGCTCTTAACAATATTTGTGCTTGGTTTGGTTGTAATCGGTGAAGGCGTGTGGATTTTATTAAGAATTTTTTTAGGGGATGAAGAGGGTGGTTTTCAGGGGTGAGATATATCCAGTGACCTTCTTTAGGCTCTTAACAATATTTGTGCTTGATTTGGTTGTAATCGGTGAAGGCGTGTGGATTTTATTAAGAATCTTTTTTTAGGGGATGAACGGGGTGGCTTTCAGGGGTGAGATATATACAATATATCTCTTCAACAATATTGGTATAAAGTTTGGCTGAAATCGGTCAACGCATGTAGCTTTGTATAGCCAGACAGACAGACAGACAGACAAACATTCATTTATATATATAAGATGTAATATTATATTTATTAGCAGTCTGGATAACATTTTTGTGCCTGATTTATAGAGTCAAGCAGTTATATGCCATAGTTATAAACCGTTAATAATGCTAAATTAATATTATGACTCAACACGAAACAGACCACCATTATACCTCATCTACTATGAACATAGGTCTGAACAGTGCATTTTTATTTAACTTTAGTTTAAGAAATAATAAATGCATTAGGCTACATTAGAAGACGGGAATTATTATCCTACTAGCTGACCCGACATACGTTGTCCTGTCTTAGCTATGAATATTCAATTCGAAGTGGAATAAATAATTTTAAAAAATTCAAAAATTCAAAAACATAGTGTTTATTGTAATGCTTTTTGATACACAACATTGTTAGTTTTGTTTTCTGGCGCGTAAATAAATAATGTTGATGATTTTCCGACACGGGAACAGGCGACATACAATTGGCCATGTGAAAAACATGGATTTTCAAGATTGATGCCACAAACACTTAACGACTGCCCTTGCGATTTATTTATCGACATTGCAAATGCAAGCCGCAATGGAAATTGTAACTGTTTAAAGTCGAATGGCATGTCGTTCGGAATCATAGGAATGCGTAGAATCAAAACGTGTTCGCCTTTGTACTTTCAAAATTTCAAATTTCAATCAAAAAATTTCAAAATTGTGGCTTCGATGACGTTGTTCATTAATTTCTTCACCGCAAGCAGGGTGCCATTACAAAGAGGTGACTGGTTTATGTTCCGCAACATAATGATTACCGATCCGACTTTTAATTGCAGATTATGAGGTGGTAATCCAGGCAATTCCTGCGAATTAAAAAATTCCGTTGGATAGTTGACAACATCATCTTGGTTAGTAACGGAATCAACCGATTTGTATGTTATCAATTCGCCAGCTATCTTATTTTGAATCTGAAAATTCATTTCGTTGACATCAACGTTTTTTGCAGCCAATATAACACGTTTGCTCAACCAAACATGATTTTTGTAATTTTGAGCAATGTTTGGGAACACCATCTCGATGAGTTCGGTCTTTGATTCAGTAAAATGACAAAAATTGGCAAGGAATGTAATGTATCCGGACGATGTGTCAACAGGAATTTCGCCATTACCAATGTCAAGCAATTGTTTGGAAAAAACTTCTCAAGATCAGTCGTTCTGCAATTCGACTCGCATGTGCATATTTAATTTGAGTGTTTTGACGTATTTCCATTGTTGTGTCGCGGAATATTCCTTAGCTGACACAGTTAGATACAGAATTCTAAAATATAGCATTCGTTATTCAGATAGGATGCGAGGGAGACGCCGATGCAGCATGAGGCGACTCGTTAGGTAAAACTGCCAACTAAGGAATTTTAGCAAATGCAGTCGCTAACTGCTTTGCTTAAATCAGTATTAAATTAGATTCAACAGAGAACGGTTGGTTCCTCGTGAAATACTCGAAACAACGTATTATTGTATATATTCTTACATTGACATTTGAATAGATAACGGAAAGTTACCGTTGCCTAAAATAAATACTTCCTTTTATATAAATTCGCGTTTTCATCTATCACTGGAGATCCATCTCCTAATCGGCAAACGATCCCAAAAAATTATAACTTTTCAATATTATAGCGAGTACTGAATAATCCAATTACGCGGTACTGGCATAACATTTGGTGGCAGCGCTGGGATCTGCCGAAGTTAAGTGATACGTAATTTATTCGGACAAAAAGTGTTTTGGACAAAGTTAAGAATACGCTGAAGTGACGACTACGACTCGTGCAAAGGACGCCAGTGTAGTGCGTAAAACCCGACGAATCTAACACGAAGACGCGAAGTGAACGTCGGTGCGGGGTGACGTATCGGTCAACCGTTTAAAGTCCCGATTGACGGTGTTACGTCGTCGCGGAGAACCGCACAAAGTGTGCAACCGAGTACGCGAAGCAGCTACTCGAGAAGAAGCCGTCGTGCAACCATTGGCGACGTGCTAAGGAACCAACGAAGGTACGGGTCAACAGCGTCAGGAACGACGTCAAGGACCATCAACAGAAAGGACACCAAGTCGGCAACACCTGAGAACATCACCATGGAAAGGACCGTCTAACAGATCATCTTTCTGTAAGTGGCGGTTACGTTATTCTTATACATATAGCCGATAAACTAAAGCCAGTTAGGAAAAATATTTGGAAATTTTCAAAATAAATATACCGCGAGATTAGCAAAATGCCGGGATTCAGGGGAGGAAAACCGAAACGTAGGGGCGATTCTTTAGAAACTACGATGTCCGGAGAGGAGACAGACCCCGCAGCGGGTCTAGCTGCAGCGGTGGGGGACATCGTATACGAAGCGCGCAGGGCGCTATCAGAGCTCCCGCAGCCAGGTCGAATCCCCGCCGACAGGCAAGCCGCCCTCGCGGGCCGTCTCTCTCTCTCTCTCTCTCTCTAAGCGAAACATGGCTTCATTCATATGTTGCTGATGACCTAATAAACATCAACGAATATTTTCTAATTCGCAACGATCGAGAAGGTAAAGAAGGGGGTGGAGTCGCTTTCTACGTCCATAATTCCCTTAAAGCAAAAGTATTAGCGTCTTTTCCAAATCAGTTTTTCAATGCGCCAGAATATTTGATCGTCGAAATGACCAGCTCGAATAAGAAGAAGCTTCTTTTTGCTTCAGTATATAGGCGACCAAAAGGTCTTATGTTTGACGACTTCATTCAAGTATTATCGAATTTTTCACATGTTTATGAGAATATAATTATTGCAGATGATCTAAATTGCGACCTGAGTAGCATTAATTATGAATCGTCATACTTGCGCCAATTGGCTCTCTCACACTCATTTCATATTGTTGATTCTGCACCTACTCATCACCTAACCAACTCAGATTCATGGATTGATGTCTTCATTATCGGCAATGAGGAAAAAGAACATTCCTTTGTTAAATCAGAGCCCCCATTCATAGCGGGTCATGATCATCTTGAACTCGTTTACTCTCTCGACGTCGAGCCTCCTGAAAACCGTATTATTTCACGGCGAGCGTACCGCAATTTTAATGAAACTAGCTTTTGTGAATATTTATCTAATATATTTAATATTACTGAATTATTTTATTTTAGTACTAGATTTAGTTGGAACTCCGGTCTCATAGATAACATGCCATTAGATATTAACATGATCGTTGAAACAGTATCCAAAGCGTATCTCACGTCATTAGATTATCATGCACCATTTCGTTCATTTCGTATATGTCGGCCACCAGCACCGTGGCTCTCCCTGGAATTGAAAAATCGTATGGCTCAACGTAACACCTTATATACGATTGCTAAAAGATCTAATAATGTACTCGATATGGCGATATTTAGAGAGTACAGAGACACGCTTAAGAATGATCTCAGACAAGCAAAAAATGATTACCACTTTCAAAGGCTATCTAGTAACACGGATGCTAGTAGATTATGGAAAGAATTAGCAAAACTTGGCCTCGTCAAGTCATCTTTTCCATCCCCCCTCAATTTTTTAGACCGCAGGAACTCAATGCATTCTATTCGGAAATATCCAGTCAACTGCCACCGTGTTCGCATGATGAGTTTTGTAGACTGTGTTTCAATACCCAGTCAGTTCGTCCAACGTTTAGTTTTTCCGAAATTACATGCTCACAAGTACATCTTATTATCTCTAGCAACTCAAATTCAACGTCGTATGCAGCTGGTCCAGACGGTATTTCTATGTTCTCTTTATTTAAATCGCTTACGGTATCTTGCCCTATTCTGACAGCTATGTTTAACCTCTCTCTTGTATCTTCAGAGTTTCCTCAGTACTGGAAGAGAGCTTTTCTTCGGCCTTTGTCTAAAATAAAAAAGCCTCTCTCACCATCAGATACGGGGCCAATAGCTAATCTGTCTGAAGTGTCGAAAATACTTGGGCGGCTTATTCATAGACAATTGACTGATTGGATTGATAGCAATAAGATATTTGATCCACGTCAATCAGGATACCGTAGCGGGTTTAGCACTCAGTCAGCCCTTCTGCGTATTTGCGAAGATGTTAGGCGTAATATAGATAGAAGACCCATGACCATCCTAATTTTGTTTGATTTTAGTAAAGCATTTGATACAGTTCCGTATCTGCAACTTCTTTTGAAACTAAAGAAGATCGAACTTTCTCATTCGGATCTTGACTGGATTTTCTCATATCTGACAGGAAGAACTCAAGCAGTTATCGATGATCACGGTGACTGCTCTACCTGGCTACCTACGCTTGGACCGCTCTTGTTCTCGTTGTACATCAATGACATCGGTTCTGCATTACAAAATTCACAGCGTATGATATTTGCTGATGACACCCAAATTTATCTTGATTGTTGTCCGTCACAACTCAACCAGGGCATTAGGTTGATATCTGAAGATGTCCATGCTATAGCTAACTTTGCGGTAACGAATGGTCTCAAGCTCAATATTTCTAAGTCTAAGATTCTTATACTAGGTAGCAATTCTTACACCCGCCAGGTGGATTTCTCTGAAATATTACCGATCTCATTAAATGGTGTTATTCTTCCATTCGTTAATGAAGCCCGCAATCTGGGTGTCACATGGAGTGTAACTTGTCGTGGAAATCTCACGTACAGCATATATCACAAAAAGTGCATTTTATTATTCACAAATTAAAATTTCATCGCAATGCTCTTTCCATGGAAGTAAGGAAGTTACTTATCACTTCGCTTATTTTCCCTCAACTAGATTATTGCTGCCTTGTCTACCACAACCTATCAGATGAACTAAACACAAAATTGGAACGTCTTGTCAACTGTTGTATTCGTTTTATCTTTGACTTGCGACGGGACTCATATCACAACTTTTAGACGACAACTTGGCTGGATCACAGTACGATCAAGACGTCTTTACTTTCTTGGTATTGCTATGTTCAGGATTGTCCGTCAAAGTATACCAGCTTACATACAACAATTATTTATACGAACAGCAGCTCCAGTTGAACGACCCTCAAGGCAACCTCGATCAAGCTTTGTAATCCCTTCTCACCGCACTGCAACTTACCATGAAGGGTTTTCGCTATCTGGCATTTATTTCTGGAACTCGTTACCATCCAATGATACTACTTCGCCGAGTTTAGAAGTTTTTAAGAATCGTATCTATACTTATTTATTCAACTATGTAGATACATGTTAGGGTTAAAAACCACTAAAGAGCTAAATAGCTCTTCACCTGAACTTATTTTAGTTTTTACTTTTATTTTTTTCTTTTTGGTACATCGGTAGTTTAGATTGTTTTTTATTGCGTATTCTTAGTTTATATTTTCATTTTATTTTGTATTCTAATTATATTATTTTTTATTATATATTTAATCTTACCGTTAGTCTTAATTCACTTTTGTATGTATCATTTTGCCAAAGGTTTGCCAAGGCATAATTAACCAATCAATCTCTCTCCTCCACCTAAGCCAATCACAGACAACCGACCCCGAGGAAGAAGACGACGACGAGAATCTCCAGAGCTTCGAGCTGAGCGTTTCCCGCGATGATACGTGTGAGTGTGGCGTCGTGTGATTTTAGTACCTTTGTATAGTCTGTGATTCGAGTGATTGAATTTATTCCGTGAGTTTTTGCTTGAGTTTTCCCTACCCGTTGTGTTAAAGGATTTTTCGTGATGGTCCTTTTGTTCTCTTACAAAGGCTCGATGTCAGGCGTCTTGGCCGGTCGAAGGGCGGGAACACTTACCACTTGTAGACCGCGTGGTGTCGATGCTCGATGAAATCGTTGCGAGAGATAAGACAGGGATGAATTGTTAGGTATTGTATACAAGAATAATGGTTCGTTTATTTAATAGTGAAAATAATTAATAGTTGAATGGATAAATGATAGTAACAATGTAATAAGGTAAGGCAAATAACTTGGATATTTGAATAATGAATATATGTAGTTTAACGTTCACTACGGCTTCGTGGCCCGTATCGCTGTGTTCGTTCGTTTCCGTCGTCGACTATAGCCAAGCTTTAACTCTGAGATCGTACGTGGCTACGTCCATTCTCGACAATAGCCATGCGTTCACTCCTGTTGCCAGGTGGTTGCCTGAGGGTACGCGGGCTCGCGCCTGCACTTTGCGTCCACGTATCTCAGCACACGCCGCACAGTGGAGCCGATTCTAAACCCGACTAATCTGAACGTCGTTACGGTGTGACATCGGTCAACCATTTAAAATCCCGATTGACGGTGTTACGTTAAGACGTGGAAAAACCCACAAAGTGTGCAACCGAGTACCCAAAGCGGTAACTCGAGACGAAGCCGTCGCGCAGTCATTGCCGACGCACAGAAAACGAGCCCAGGAACCACCAAGAGACGGGTCAACGGTACCAGGAAGGATAACTGGACCAGCTTTCGAGGGAAGCTACGAGACAACAGGTCTACAGCACCGGAGGAACTGCACCCGAGAACAACGCCATGGAAAGAACCGTCTACCAGATCATCTTTCTGTAAGTGTCGGTTACATTACTATTACATATTGCCGTGATAAAAAAAAAAAAATTTGCCAGAGCCAGAGTAAAACCCATATTTGGAAAAATATTCCACTAGATATATATTCCTCTTGAGATTTTGTGGGAATATTTTAAAGTAGTGTAACGGTATTAAGCGTTAACATTACCCTTAATGGGCTTGTTCGGACTCGAGCAGGAAGGAAAGTAATTTTAGGCTTTTGTAGTAGGTAAAAGTAGGGTTTATTTAAAGAAAGACAAAGATAGAATTTTGTGATACATAAAAAAAATAAATAGAAAATTCAATTATCTAACCCTTTTCTAGGTAAAAATTTTAGCCTGCGTACCGTCGGTAACTGGCCGCCGCCGCTCATAGAATCTAGACAAGCCTTGAGTCTACCACTGAGTCGTCCAATACTCGGTCCAGGCCCATTGGTGGGTTGGAGTTTTCCTGCGGATATATATTTTTTTAAAGGTCGACTTACGCGTCCACTCGACCACCGCTGCGATCCGGCGTCAGTGGGATGCACTCTGAGTGCATGCGCAGCTACTTGATATCCCAGGGCCGTACCCTGTATATTTATCGCCTTTGTATATGTTTCTTTTAATCTACGTTTATATCCCTACTGAATTTCCTACGCTAATATTATTTATAGGCCTTTGCCATACTGATAGTTATATCCCGTATTTTAATGAGTTGCGATCATTATCTTTAGTTCTCGAGAGCCTAGCCCGTGTATTTGGCTGTCCTCGGCTGCCAGAGTGAGAGAAAAAGGGAGACAGAGATAGGCCGCTCTGTTGTTGTTTGGGTCTGCGGTGCGTTGGCCTCGAACGCAGCACCGACTCAGCTGCTTCCCGTTTAAATGTACGTCAGGTACCACAGCTGGGCTCTCTTGGTACTAGTGCGGCTGCACCTAGCGAGGGTTAGCTGCTCTTCCTTCCTGGTAGCTGGACTTCTGCGTTGGCGGGACCTGTGAACAGAACTGTCCCCCGAATGCAGAAATTCTGGCCTTTTTATACCAGTCTCCCCTCCGGCTGGCCCATGCTTTTTGTATAACTATAGTTGGTAGCAGTCCTTTAGCCCATGTCCTGTAGCCCATTGGTCCTTCTTTTAAAAATCGTCGTTGGTCTTTTCATACTCCGTTGCTTGTATTTTTCGGACGGAAATAACGGGACTTGATCACCGATGTGCCGGCCTCCCTTGTGTGAGTGACGCTCGGTAGCGGTTCTTTCTTATGTGTGTACCGAGCGTCGTGAGTTGCTGAATACAGGCCGGTCTTACTTGGTGTACGTAACGCGCGGTAGCGATGCCTTAGTGTGTGCACCGCGCGTTCTTAGATAGTTCGTACGTCTCAGTAGAGTTCGCCGCGAAATTAGCAAACATGTCAGAGTCTAGAGAAGCCCGATCAAGACATAGGGGCAACTCGCTAGAGACGACGTTGCCTAGCGCAGGGGCAGACCCCACAGCCGGATTAGCCGCGGCCGTAGGAGACATCGTATACGAAGCGCGCAGGGCGCTATTCGAGCTCTCACCGTCGCGCCGTGCGGCGTAGTTGGCGTGTCCTACGTGACCGACGCCTGTATTAATTAGAGATAATTAGTTTTTGAGAATTCGTTGCCACGTGTTCGCCGGCGTCACCATTAATGGATATCAAGACACAATTCTTAACGCGCGTGGTAAGTGGTAATAGCGTATAGTTAACTACATTATTGAGTGTTCTGTTCCCTTCGAAACCTACTTTCCGTACCTTACTTGTTTAATTACCAATTATCCCTCCCCCCTTCCATCTAGAAACCGAGGTAATTACTAAGAAGCCATCGAGGTCGGGAATTCACGCTCCAGAGATACCTCCTCATGCCACGCCACTAGCTAGTCCCGTCGTTATCGAGTATGATCTATTGTTTCGAGTAAACGGAGCTATGCCATTACGTAGCTGGCCCCTAAACTTTGAAACTATTTCTGTTCTATAATTTTGCAATATTATTTGAGAGTGTATTATACCGTATGTTTTATTTCCATCTTTTGCACTATATTTTGAGTGTTACGATAATGATATTTCCGCCCCCTCTTTGTTGCATTAAATTTTTAGCTGGCATTTAGCATTATATTTTCGTCCGTCTTTTTGTACTATATTTGAGTTATTACATAGTGATACTGCTTACAATTTATTTGTCGTTAATATCAGAAATTGAGTTATTATTTGCGGTATTATTACTGGAAAGTCGCGTTGTTTCTTAAGCCACCCCCCCCCCCCTTTTAGAATCATTATGATTGTATTGTTAGATTCTTCCCAGCCTCCCTTTTTCAGTTGTTAGTATTACTATGCTACCCCCCCTCCTTCTATTTTCCAGTTCGGTTATATTTTTGTTATTATTTTGGCCTTGTATCAGCGAATTGATTATATTTTTCCAGTTCTTTTTGGTTTTCTTTTGTTATTTGTCACTTTGAATGCAGCAGCATTGTTATTTCACAAACTTATGTGCTGCTGTTTATGTTTCTCTGTCGACCCGAACCATAGTTTAATTATGAGTTTCGGTCACAACATATATAAATGGAATACACACGTTACGCACTCCATACCGTGGAATGCGAACGATGAAGCAGCACTACACGATACGACCTACTCTTATTAAGGGGCGAAAAGGGTCTGAGATACAAAAAAACACATATTTCTGTGATTTTTTTTCAGTGTACCATATTTATTAATAATTTAAAAATTTTGTACATTATTAAGCATTATTCTAAAAATCTTCTGTTAATTTTTCATAAAAAAATATTAAAAAATAAGCCAGTGGTAGTAGTGAGAACCGAGTCACCTCAAAAAAAAGTTTCCATGCGGTAGTCATAACTCATGATGACTTTTTTTTTAAGTCGGTAGTCAAAATTTCTCGAAAACCTTCGATCGATTTCGCCTAAGCTTTGCACACTTCTTTTACATACTAAATACTCGGTTCTGAAGGACGGATCCTTTTTTCAATTACAACTTATTTTTTAATTAAACAAAATGAGCAATTTTTGGCAAAAATCAGAGTTTTTTGATTGCATCTTTCCCAAAAGCCAAGATAAACTTATGTACTAAAGAAATCTTTTTGGTTTTTTAATTTCAGATGAAGCAATCATGAGTTATCCTGACTACCGCATGGAAACTTTTTTTTTAAGTGACTCGGTTCTCACCACTACCACTGGTTTATTTTTCAATATTTTTAAATGAAAATTTAGCAGAATATTCTTAGAATAATGCTTAACAATGTAAAAAATTTGAAAAATATTAATAAATAAGGTACTCTGAAAAAAAATCACAAAAATATGCTTTATTTTTGTATCTCAGACCCTTTTCCCCCCTTAAGCACAGCACCTAAATATTGTGGGTGCAAACTCATCAAATTTAGACAATATATAATCTGTAATGAATTGATACCGAGTAGTGTACTTTTGAATCTGAAGCTGAACGGTTGGTCTCGTCATGTAGACTCGAGAACCGGGGTAATATGTAAAATACCTTATTATTCTTACGATCATTAATTGGACTTATGTCAATAAATTATAATAAAAACGTTTAATCTGTTTTTATCGAAACCTACTGTGCATTTACTACTTTCACGCGAGTACCTACTCTCTATTCGTACACGATCCCAAAATTAACTTTTAAAAATATTATACAATCAACCATAGGTACATCTCCATTTGCGTGTTGACCGGCATAACATTCACTTTTTTATTTTACCGAGCCCATTAACGAATTCTTAAAAATAAAGTCGGAGGCAAGTGGGCTACCTGCATAGTTCAACGATTTCGAAAAAGTAATAAAACGTTTAATCACGTTGTCGGAGAAGTTCGAAGGTATACGTCTCAAGCGAGATGCTCTACAGTTAAATCTCGATTTGCGCTCGTTCGGCAAGGTGGGTCATAAAATCGTGTATGTGAACGTAAGTGATCGCGATGTGGTCCATACGTCATCGATATTGAATGTCATGCGTGCTTCATACCCGATAGTACTTGTTCGATTGAAAGTGTACAGCTGTATCGAGAGTCTTGGCCGACGAATTTTGTGCTGTGACACAGACTCTTGCATCTACGTTAGCCGTGCCGGTAGCTATAAAAATGAGCTGCCGATGAGCCAGTTTCTAGGAAATCTTATAGACGAATTAAGTGAATGCAGAGTAGTCATAGTTCGTAACCGTGTATTGTAGTATTATTTATATTTTTTGTTAAATTCTGCATCGAACTTATGTTAACAGTTTTACGTCGAACGGTGCGCTCGGTGTAGAATTAAATTAAATTTATCTCTAAAATTAGAGATAAATTTGCGTGTTATAGAATTATAACATATTTTATATTTTTCGTTTGTCGTTAAGTCGCGCGCGTGTTAGTGTGTCATCCCGTTCTGTATTTGTTTGGGTAGGATTCGTACGATATAGAACGTATCGCGAGATGTTACGAGTCAATTAATTATTTCTTTATGTATTTATTTTACGTAATTATTTTTGAGCAATCATAGAGAGCGTGCATTGGGCTGCGCCCTGTATCGACTATCGGTATTTTCCTCCCGGCCAGTAAGCGCCTGGGGCCCAACTCATAAAAGTGAACAATAAAGAAGGAAAAGTAACTGTGACAGGCTATAGGTGACGTGTGGTAAGTTGGAGGCTAAATTTACTTTACAGTACAATGAATAAAGATGGAATTTTGTCAGTATAAATCCGATTTTCCTTTCTTTTCTCATCCTCACGACATTGATTTATTTGTATGACATATGACAAAAATTTGTTATTCAATTTGCATGTCAATACAGCGTCAATATTAGCCAGCATCGCAGGCGCGTGTCTGATCCGCTTGTGCAGGCATGCTGCATTTTATCATATCGTATAAGCAGCAAAAATTACTACACCTATGTGGGACCGCCGCCGCTTATTTGAGAATGGGGGCGTGAGGGCCCGCTGGTATAAGTTTATTTAAGAAAGGATTTACTAGGTTCAACAGAATTTTATCAATATGGGTACACGTTAGAAAAATCATTGGACTATGGTTATAAAAGGCACTGCAGGCTGTGGCAAGACATACTTTATCAAAAAAATTTTTTAAATCGTGCATGAAAATACGAATGTTCCGCTTGAGCGTATACTAACATATCTTATAACTTCGGGTTGCAGCCTAAATATTTTTAATACGGTGATAAATGGAATTTTTATTAAATATGCCACGTAAACTCGCGGTCAACGATAATCTAATCCGCGAAGCATCGAATAATACCATGGTCAACTTCTTACAAAGAGCAGCCATTATAGAAATTTCAGAGTCATCTTCATGATGCAATATCTCTTCTATAGATGAAGGACACAGACGGTATATATGCGAGTGTGCGTTGGACGGTTTACTAAGAAAATGTAAGTCTACGCAGAGTGCAAGCTGATCATTTTTGTCGATGTGCGATAATTTTTCATTAATTAACCAACATAAGGGGAAATAAGGAAGGTTATCGTCGAGCATTGTGTCGGAGTTTCTTCTTGCCCCTAGCTTAGAATACATGAGTCATTTATTATCCTAGAAAAACGGTACTTATTCCTCACGATTACATACACGTCGTCGCGTAGTTGACAAAGCCGCCTTCCATACAGACTACCCGTACACCATTATCTCGTTTGAATTCTGGGCGGAGTGCAATTGTAGTCTCTTACTCGTACAAGATCGAGAGAGACAAATAGGCAGCATACCAGTACATTCTGCAACGCTATCTCCTCTTGACCGAGTGCGATAATACAGTACCAAATATTCCGATAAAACGAAAAACGAAAACGCTCGATGACCCCGGACATAAGATAAATGACGTCATCTTAAAAGACATATATAATCAATACTCAAGTACACGTCTATTTACCACTGCTAGCAAAAAAATTGTATCTCAAGTAATATCACTATTTCGTAAATTACATCGCAATGCGGCTTGTAAAGAAATTACACGGGATTGAAACGATAATATTTTCATAGTAGAGAGAATCCGAGAAATCCGTCGGTCCATCTCTCTTAAGCAAACTCCTGCTATCGACACAGATACTGTAACATAGTTACACTCTCTAGCTCATTTTATTATTTCAAACGGCTATAAGAACAAGTATCGCTGTACAAGAAAAATTAAAGACAAAATTATCGAGATCAGAGATTAGTTATCAAAAGTCATTTTCAAGTTCATCGTATAAAATCTGTGTTTCCGGGAGAAAAGAGACCCCATGTGCAGGGAAAACAAGGACCAGTCAAAGAGGAAAGACAGGCGAGAAATCTCTACATAATTAACAATAATCAGCCGAACAGTGTAGAGATTGTCAAAAATCAAGATTTAGCTAGATTATAAGTGAATAGAGTAGGTGCATAGGATTAATTCAATACGATTAAGTGAATAGTTTTCTAGAAAATAGAATTAAGTAAATAGAGTTAAGTGGAGGAAATCGATGAAATAGAATTAGGTCAGTAACATTTAAGGAAATAAAAGTAGGTTAAATGGTATTTAAATTGGAAGGATAATCGAGAAGTGTAAAAATCAAGTGAGAAAGAGAGAGACCCGAATAAAGTGAACAGAGTGGGAGATAGAGAGAGATCGAGGAACCAGCGAGACACCGACTCGGAAAGCGAGGTAGGCGAGTGTGTGTATGTGTGTGTACAACGAGCCGACAGCTCAATACTAGCGCCCGTAACAATACAGAGATTCGAGCCTGCATACCGAGAAACGAGATGGAAGAAAAATTAAATAAGAATTGCGAAATAATCGTCGAAATTACAAGATCTGAATGCATTGTATGGGTTATCGGTGGCCAGATACCGCATATTGACATTTTTATAAAATTGTTCTTTTTGTTAATAAACCATACTCTCATCCACCTCGAAGTCTAACAGTAATTAGTCTTGTGTTTGAGCCCGAAGTCCCACGAAAAATAAAAATAATTGATAACGATAAGGAAATTACTGTTACAATACCTTGTGAAGTTATTAGTGATGCGGAATAACTTGACGAACCTACACGCACATCATGGTCGACACCACTAAGGCATCTTGTTTAATTGCACAATAACGATGAGTACAGGAATACCAGTAGCGAGAATGAAGTCGTACACATGAGCATGACCAGAGAGTCCATAATTATATCTGACAACAATATTTTCGAGGAAAAAAAGTAAAAGAAGAATACGAAGAATGAAAGTTTTTACAAGGAAGGATAGTTTGGTGTCCCCCTCCGATTTTGATGAAACTCACGTATGTTGTAGAGCATCGAAAACTAAAAGACACGTATTTTTTTTTAACGGCGGAAAAACATTTTTAAGCTGTGAAATCGCCCTCCAAAGTTAGGTATGTCGAGGAGTGATTATGCAGTTTCACTCAGAAGGTGTCAACCGATTTTAATGAAACAAAAACCAAAATACTCATTGAAGACAATAAAAATTCCAGGTGAAGTTGAAGAAAAAAATTCATTTGCCGGGGTGAGACTGCATAATCACCGCTAACTTATAACTCCTTCAGAAGTCTCGACTAATTTTCTTCGTGTTCGAGCCCGAATTATTTCTCCCAGAAGATAAGAAATTATTGATAACGGGACAATACCGTTACAGTACATAGAACTTTATTTGATTATTTTTCTTTTTGTATTTTCATTTTTATTCGTACGTTCGGGTGGACTGAGGGAATGAGAAAGACGGAACGCATCGCACTCACGGATTTGATCGGCTTCAAGATCCAGTAACTCTATGTAAAGCGAGAAGATACAATCATATTCCGCCTCTCATTGTCGGGATATAGAGGTGTCCCGCTCGACAATCATCTACAGCATCTATCGAGTGTGGTTCATCTGCCGAACTGTGCTAAGCATTTCTATTATTTACTGGTAATTTATGCATTGTCCAGCTGAAGCGCTAGTCGCGGTCATCTAGCGACACTGATTCCCCCAATTAACCGAGTTTGGCTCGTTAGGAGGGGATCATAGTTCACGGGCACGCATGCCGGTAGGACCTCGGGGCTTTTTCCCGATTACCGTCTAGCAAACAGGATGTATCGTCAACATCATTAGTGTCCCGCTGGAACGTCATCCATAATACAATACTCCGGCATAACATTGTAGAAGACCGGGCTATCTTTTTGGAGATTCTACTATAATCCAGCTGAAAAAGGGAGTTCTTTGGAGAATATCTGGCTAAATCCGTTGGGTTGGAAATCGAACATCGCTGCTGCATCGTCCCGGTGATCTTTCTTTCTCTCTATGGTCTTTCGTCGTTTTACCTTGAGCTTATAGAACTGACATTATTAGAGCTTGGTCGTACCGGCAATTCTTGCATACCACGCGCAGAGTATTATTCGTATCCGGGCAGACCGCGTCTATTCGAATGTAACATCGAGATCGTTTGGCAGTTAGATCCGGGAATAAGTGACTCTGTATTTTCTGTTACTTTTTGTTCGTTTATTGTAAAGCCGTACCCACGTTAGTACGTCTGTCCATAAATATCTGCACCAATTATGATATCAATCGACCGTGGCTTGAGAAGGTCCGGATCCGCCAGCTTCAGTTTTACTATGTGAGACCATGTCCGTGCTGGTGACTCAAATGATGGTAAATGAGTTGTGATTGTATCGAGTATGTGAGCCAGTACCGTGACTTTCTCCTTGGTGTGCGTGGAGCAGATGGTAAGTTGAACTGACCCACGTGTCTGCGATGAGTGTCTTCCGCTAATCCCCGCGATCGATATTGATGAGTGCTTGTGTTTGAGAATTCCTTCCGATGTAGGTTGACGTTGAGAGAACCTGTGAAGATATTGAAAGAATATGAGTCTTCACTCACGACAGGGTGAAAATTAAACCAGACTTGTAGATGGTATTTTGAGAAAGCGGTTTATTGTACCTTCCGCATGTCAATGACAAAAATTAGTTGAATTTAAAAAATATAGGAATATAAAATAACTACAATAATAGGTTTAATTTTGACAAGATAAATAATATAAATAAATACACCAAAAATCTGAGAATTGAAAACTGACTTTAATTTTGGAAATGAAATTTGGTTTTGAGATGTTGCAGCCCACAATTATATTAATTGTGCTGCATGTGATGAGAGCGGTGAGCTCGCTGAGAGCATAGAGAGTGGTGTGCGTGCAGCAGTCAGTGCTGCGTAGCACGCCACGCTAGAGAGAACGAGTGCGTAAGGCGTTATAACAATTCACAGCAAGCTCTCAGCAGCTTAATGAAGAGAGGTTGCAGTGAACAAATGAGGGCACTTGCAATTGAAATTGCTTGAGTGCTCTACATGCATGAGACAAGCTATGCAGGCAGCACTGCATAGCACAATACAACTTATAATAAGGATGCACAAAATGCGCAGTGTATAGTCGCTGTACTTTCCCAGCAGATGTCCTGGGGGAAAGCACAGCGAATATAGAACACCTGCATAATTATATTAATTATACCGGCAAATTAAGCTGAGAGGAAACGTGGCGCGACATGTGCTGCGATGCCCGCCATAAAGTCAGACCAAAAAATGTTGATGTACCGATGAGAATCCAACTCCTCATTGCCATTGAATTTATGGTAAATCATAACAATGCACTCGTATTAGATTTTGAGTCCTGTTGAGTAAAGAAGGTTGAGATGATCCGGTTGAGAAAAGTGAAAATTGTCCGAGCCTTCCAAATGCGTGTGCTGTTCCGTGCGGGTTTTCACGTAAGTGTCCAAATATCCAATATGGCTGCGGAATCTGAAAGCGTCGTTGGGCGCTGAAGTCAATTGAGAGAGATAGCCGGTGAGCGAAGCCGAAGTCAAGCGAGAGAGACATCCTCTCGCTCGACGCGGCATGCCTACGAGGCACAACCTCGGCTCCGCGAAGCCCTGCCTCGGCTATCTCCGCCCAACCGAACGCTGCGTGCTCGAGCACAACAACAGGTCGACGCACGGCGAATATCGATCGCCGTACGCCAGCTGATTATCCAACAGCTTGCGTGGTGTGTTGAGTTTACGGAAGAGCTCATCCATAATAAAAGTCAATTCCGACTCTGGATCGATGAAAAGACGTGCCTGGTAAGCTAATGCCGATGAGTGAATGAGTGCAGGAGCGGCTGCTAGTACTATTGAGCAAGCCCGAGTGAGTTGAACCGATGAGAAAACGACTACGTCAACACCCTATTGTGTTGACGACTGTGTAGAGAGAGGTTGAGCGTCGTTGGATGTTGCAGGCGGCGCCGCTGGATGCAGCATCGTGTGGTGCTTGCCTGAGCACTCTTTGCAGCTCCGAGTTAACTAGCATGACGAATCATTGTGCCATCCCTGGCAATTATTACACAGCCTAGATTTCTCCGCCATCTTGCGTCGTGCAGCCACTGTGAGCTGCTGTAACTCCGGATGCATCACGATAAAGTACCCCAGAGTCCGACAAAAATCCCACGGATACACGGGCGTGGTAGTGCGAGATCGCGAAGCACTGTGGTCTGTATTAGCCGATGCATGGTGCACAATTGATCAGTGAGTCCCGACCTTCGCACGAGCAGACGACGTACGCTTCGAGCTGGTAGTATGTGTTGGCCTGCACCATCTCCGATGCTCTGATTTTCGTTTTTCGATCGGCGAATTCCTCGATCCTGGGGAAGGTCGGGAATTCCAATGAGCGACCCACTGAGGTCTCCCAGGCTTTGCGTGTAGTTCGGTCCAGCTGGCCACTCAGCTTACTTACCTAAGCTGCCTTACCAACACGCAATCCCAAAGCTCCTCCTTTGTTGCCAGCGAAGTGAGAACTTTGTTTGCCTCCGAGATAGTCGTCATCAGCGATGAGAGCAAGCTCGCATCTCCAGAGATAGGTGCTAAGCTGAAGAGTGCGTCCAACCGTGCCTGCACCAGCAACCGCTTATTCTTGAATCGAGACGTGAGTGTCTTCCAAGCCAAATTGAAAAATTCGCTGGTGAGAGCGAATCGGGAAATAAGCTTTGCCGCCGGATCTGAGACGCAGTCGCGCAGATACATCAGCCGCTCGATATCCGCTAACCTGGTGTTAGAGATGACCAGCGACGTGAATAAATCACGAAACGTTGGCCATCCTGTGTATTTGACTTTAAATGTCGGCAGCTTTATATTCGGCAACTTTGTCGATGAGGCTGCGCCAGTCTCTCCATAGCCTGCCTTCCTGCGATTTTTCCGTTGAGCGCCAACTTAGCCTCGGTCATTTGTAAATTATTTGCAAAATAATCGTGGTCGAGGTAAGTTGTGGGCCAAGAACTTTCGAGGAACTCGTGCTCCTTCCGCAAGTCTGCGTGGAGCTCATCGATTTGCTAGACCAGAGTATCGAATAAGGCCACGGTTGAGCTTTCTAGTCCAGCGTAGTCCAGATATGGTGCAGCGCCTCGATTCTCCGTTGCTGCGACTGAACCTTCAGCACCAGCTCGGGTGCCAGGCGAGCTGGTGATCGGGTTCGTTTCGCAGTGGTGGTGCCATCGGGGACCAACAACGTCTTCTTCTCATCAGGGTCACCGGGCGCCACCCTACGTCTGATGAGTTACGTTCGGACATTGCTGGCCTGAGAACACCTTTGAGTAAAAAAAGCAACGAAGATGCTTCGCAGGGCGCTACTTTACGCAATCTGCTAGCTGACGAGTACACCGATGAACCGATGAGGTGAGACTGCGAGGATTGTCCATGGAGACGTACGTCGCGAGGAGCCGAGATGCGTGTCGAAGTTAGGAAGACCCTGGCCTTATCCTGTGCGTGAGTCGAAATCCGGCTCGAAGGACCAAAATGTTGAGGATTCCCTGGTGATCTTCAATCTGTAATATATCGGAATGGGATGGGTTTTCACTCATGATAGGTGTGAAATAACCAGACCAAAGATGTAGCTAGAGAAAGTAGTCTTTTATTCTACCCCGACTCGCTTTACTACAAAAAAAATATATAAAAAAAATGACACGAATAAATTTAAAGTGTATTTAATTAGATGCACATACAATTATATTAATTGTGTGTCGAAATATGTGAGGTGAAACGTGGTACAGCCCGTGCTGGAAAGCACGCCCCTAGGTGAGACTTTTAAGGATGCACAAATTAAGATTTCCTCACCTCACCTCACCGACATTGAATTTAGTTAAATTATGGCGATGCACGCTTACCGAGTATTTTAAGTCCTCTTGAGCACTTGTTGGTTGAGTAGATCCGAAAAAAGCAGTGAAAATTTCCGAGGTGAGAGCAGAGGTAGATGTTATCTATGCGGCTTTCACGAGAGTATCAACATTTTCAAGATGGCTGAGTTGTATGAAAGCGTCGTTGTGAGACGCTGACGTCAAGCAAGAGATCGTGGTCTCTCGCTTAAGTAGCATACCTACGGAGCGCTGCCTCGGCTGTTCGCGCGACAGCCGAGCGCAGCACAACACCAATAGCAACAGATCGATGCATGGTGATTATCGATCGCCGTGCGTCAGTTGATTTCCCAACAGTCCTTATAAAAGTTCGTCGAGGTGCCACTTTTAGGCATCAAATAAAAATTATTTTCTAAAGTACTCTATAAGATGCTTTTTCATAAAGCTATTATTATAATCGGATGTCTGCATTTATTGTTCATTGTGAATTCATATCTAGTGTACCTAAAACTGAGTGATCGAATTTTTAACAATTCGCTAGCCAATGTCTCACAAATAATCTAAATTTTAATTCAAGGTAAGCCTTCAACTATTTACCTTCAATTCAATAATTTCAATTTAAATTCAAGGTAAATATTGAACTATTCACCTTGAATTTAAATCTAGATTATTTGTAAGACATTGACTAGCTAATTGTTTAAAATTCGATCACTCAGTTTTAGGTACACTAGATGTGAATTCACAGTGGACAATAAATGCAAACACCCTATTACAATAATAGCCTTATGAGAAAGAATCTTATAGAGTACCTTAGAAAATACTGTTTTTTATTGCTGCAACGGTGGCATCTCGACAAACTGTTATAAGGAAATTTTATAACTTTATAACAAAAAAACCGTATATTTTTTTACCACTCTGTGCTTATATTGAACAAAATACGAATATTACTTTAATTAAAGAGAAGAGATAAAATTTCGATATATTTGAGATTTTTATGCCTTCTAAACCATATATCGTTTCTGAAAATAAGAATATCGTAATTTCCAATAGCATTTCGGTAAGAAAGCTCGAATTGAATAGGATCAAGTGTGCCTTTGGACGGAAACGGAATTCAATCATTGAAACTTTGTGTCAGCTTCAATTCCTGCGAATAAAAGTGAATACAAAAAGTCAATTATTTGAATCTTTTTTTTTTTTGTATTCGTTACTTTTAATCCCATGCAATTGAAGTTTTCTTACCAGGATAGTTTTTATTTTTTCAACTTTTCAAAAAGTTTGCCCTTAAAAAATCCAATACGGTCGCTTGAATTGTCAACAGCATCTGTTTAGTACGATATAAACGTTTCTGAAACTCACATACATTAAGGTGCTTGACCACCTTAGGAGGCTAAAAAATACCATATTTTTAAACATTGTTTTCCCAGTCCCTTTATTAGATATCAACATTAATCTTTTTTCAGAATATTATTTGAAGCTTATAAAATACAAAACTAATTAATTTTTTTTTATTTTCTTTTTTTTTTAATTATCCAGGGAGCGCCAAAGTCAAACCCTGAAAAAATTGGTGTTCCATAGCGGACAGTTAATCTCAGGATCGGCAAGTCTGAAACAAAAAAATCAAACGGCATCGTAAAAATAAAGGTTCCTTACGTGCTAATTCATCTCAATTAGAAAAAAATCCCCAAAAAAAAAATGCCGGATGTTACGTCCTGGTTCCCCGTAATAATCTACGTGAAATTTTAAAAATTTTATTCCATTATTATAAACTTGTATTTTACATATCTAATATATATATATTGTAAACACGCATAAATGTATACATACATATATATACATATATATATATATTTTTATACTCACCCAACATATATGAATTTATACGAATATCTTACATATAATTTAGTTCGTATATTTATACGCATAATTAATACGTACACCCTGTATGTACGCGTATTTGATGCATGTAAGTATATGTATAATACGTACATGCACATATACATTAGGACATATTCTCAGACGCTCGTTCGGGTATAAGCGAGAAACCCTGAGCAAAGCATCGCGCGATAACCACCCGTGCGACTTTGTTTAGTCCCACGACGAGAGCAGAGCATAGTTATTGAATATGACTTTGTATTTATCGTAGCAATGCACAGCTTCTTTCGCACCCTAAACGGGATAAGGTTGCTCGCCACATTCCAATGATATCCATTGCCGAGTAGCCACTTCAAATCTTTAAGCTAACGTAAGCAGTCCCACGTACCGGGCCGAGGTGTTTGGTCCAGGCGACCGTCAAACGGAAGCGATAAGCCTGACACCCGGCCGGGTTACGCTGACAGGCCGGTGAGGCTGCGAGGCCCGTTGTTCTGATTCTTAGAATCTAGATAGAGACCCGCGGGACTAGCAACTCTGCACTTTTGAGCGTAGGCGACTGGAGGGGCACTTAGCCACCCATCATACCGAGTCGTTGTCTTAAAAAGAGGCAGTCCTCATCGTGCGGGTAGTTAGGAACGACGCTCTCTAAATTAGACTCTTCGTTTTTCGACATTGCATTTGTGCACGCATTAACACCGTACTGCGTCGTCAAAATTCCTATTCGTCACAAGATCAACATTTGAATAATATCGCGCATTTTGCGTTCAAGCATGTTTAACATTTAACTTGGTGTAATTAACATTTTCATTAATAGTGCACTGCGCGATTGACATTTATTTTATGGTGTATCGCGTAATCACCATTTCGATTGACATTTATTTCATTGTATCGCGTAATTACCATTGCGAACGACATTTAATTCATTGTGTATCGCGTAATTACCATTTTTTTATTGACATTTATTTTATGGTGTATCGCGTAATCACCATTGCGATTGACATTTAATTCATTGTGTATCGCGTAATTACCATTGCGATTAACATTTAATTCATTGTGTATCGCGTAATTACCATTTCGATTGACATTTATTTTATTGTGTATCGCGTAATTAACATTTCGTTCATATCGAGCATTGCCTGATCGACATTTTGTTCTCTGGACATTTTTATACGTTGCTCATTGCTTAAGCAACCCTTTTTACGCATTGTTTACATTTGTGCGCGAAGGAATAAACATTTACCACGGTAAGGTGCAAGGAATTCTCGTGATTTTATCAATCGACCTACCAAGTTTATCCAACATCTCTCCCAACCCGTCTTCTTTACTGTTTTCTGTCACCAAGCCGACCGCGATTCCTCTCTCGTGGGCCAGCTACTTTGTGTGACTCTTGGTCGTAGGGCCCCCGTTGCCTTTGACTTTTCATTTCTGACTGGGTGCTCTAGAGCGCGACCCTCGTTGCACCTCCAAGATCACGTGCTGTTTGGTCCCGCACCTGGTTGCGAGTCGGCAGCAGTCTACACCCTGGTGGCGCTTGGAAACTCGCGCCGGGGGGATCTTTGCCTAGGGAGCGTGGCGTCAACTAACAAGTTGCACACTCCCCCGTTCACTTTATTTCACGAACCCACGTGGTACCTCAGGGTCCTACACGCGGGTTCGATTCTTTTTCCGAGGAAGCCTCGTATGACCACAAACAAAGTGGACAACGGCGTTTCCCACTAACCAACCCGAAAATTAGATGGGCAGAGGCCGCAAACGTTCTGGCCGGCAACTAAGAGAAAAGCAGGAGAGAACCGCCGGGACAGCCGAGTCGGGGATCGTGAGCCCCACTCCGAACCCGAATCAGGGATTACCGAACGTAACCATTCAATTGCGTGACTGGTCCGACGGTAAACACTGAAACAGGTCGCAGTGGCCGCGATACGGCCTATGGTCGTAGAACGCTACACCGTAAGGCCCGACGAGGAGCGAGAGGCAGGACCATCTGCGCCAATTCAAAACCCGTAGCCTGACCCGGGAAATTCCTCGGACACAACTGAGACCAACTCGGACGAGGACGACAGAATCATCGTCCTCGATTAACTGCTTGCGAGCCGAACGCACTAGTTTTAAGGTGAGTTTTTAACCTCGAAAAAAATTAAATAAATATATATATGTAAAGGGTGGTTAAATTGTAAGGGCCGATGTTGAATGTGAACCACACCTAAACGTCAAGTTTTTTTCTGCATTTCATTTGACATTTCTCAATTTCAGACTAACTCAATTTGAACCATGGAAAGATACACAATCGAGCAACGCGTTAAAGTTATTCAGGCTTAGTATGAAAATGGGCGTTCAAATCAAAATGCATATCGTGCACTTCGTGATTTTTTCGGTCAATTTAATCGTCCAAATGTGCGTACAATCGGAAAAATCGTGCAAAAATTTGAGCAAACCGGGTCTGTA
The DNA here is from genome assembly GCA_963942595.1 of Cylloceria caligata. Classification (NCBI taxonomy): domain Eukaryota; kingdom Metazoa; phylum Arthropoda; class Insecta; order Hymenoptera; family Ichneumonidae; genus Cylloceria; species Cylloceria caligata. The sequence continues at coordinate 62,826,867 of OZ012706.1, read as the reverse complement.
GGAGATATTAAAACACCAGTGCATGCTCGTACAGCTCGTACTGCAGAAAATATTACTGCTGTTCGCGATAGTGTGGCTGAAGAGCCGTCCACCTCAACTCGTCGTCGTGCCCAACAATGGCACCTCTCACGCTCGTCGTTGATGAACATTATGCATAAAGACTTGCATTTACACGCTTATAAGGTGCAATTGACTCAAGAACTAAAGCCTCTTGACCATTCCAAACGTCGTCAATGGTCAGAATAGTGGCAAGAAATGGCAACAGTGGATGATCAATTTTCGAAGAAAATCATCTTCAGTGATGAGGCACATTTTCACCTCAGTGGATTCGTCAATAAGCAGAATTGCCGCATTTGGGCGAATCATAATCCAAGAGTGATTGTCGAAAAACCAATGCACCCACAAAGAGTGACTGTTTGGTGCCGTTTATGGGCTGGCGACATCATCGGGCCGTATTTTTTCCAAAATGAGGCCGGTCAGGCAGTTACTGTGAATGGTGTTCGCTATCGTGAGATGATAACGAACTTTTTATGGCCCGAATTGGAAGATATGGATGTGGGCGATATGTGGTTTCAACAGGACGGTGCCACTTGCCACACAGCTAACGAAACAATGGCTCTTTTGCGCGACAAATTCAATGGCCGTGTTATCTCACGTGGTGGCGATGTCAATTGGCCATCAAGATCATGTGATTTGACACCGTTGGACTTCTTTCTTTGGGGTTATTTGAAAGAAAAGGTGTACGTCGATAAGCCAGCAACAATTCAAGAGCTAAAGGATGAGATAATTCGGCACATTAACGGCATAGAACCTCAATTATGCCTAAGCGTCATCGAAAATTTGGACCATCGGATGGAGGTGTGCCGCCGAGGTCGCGGCGGCCATTTGGCCGATATTTTGTTCCATACATAATTGAACCATACCATATTATCATAATAAAAAGAATTGACAATAATTTCCTAAATAATTTGTGTTTTATTCAAAATCAACATCGGCCCTTAAAATTTAACCACCCTTTATATCGACAGATAGACCGTGCCCAATCCCGAGACAGCGCATTCTGTCCCGAAATGGGGAAGACAACATTTTATCCCTTCCTTGCGTCCCTGCGTTAAAACCCAGGACGTAACAGGAGGATACTTTTTGGTGGCAGCGGTAGGATATCACGGTCTACTTGTCGAAATAAATTCCCACATGTTTTGTCCAACTACCAGTCTCTCCGACGGCGCGAAATCCTTTGTCATCTGTCTGAACATTTGAGTGACGTTTTCCCCGCCCTCGGAACGGCATAGGCCGGTCCTTCTTTCAAGATCGAGCCGACGATTTTCGCTACTGAATCCGAACATTGTTACTGTTAAACAAATAGCAATATCACCGCCGAGCGAAATTTTTGGGCAAATTGTTGCCGGTATCTCATGATATTGTTTTGTCAGGGCCGGTTTCTGCCCCACGGGTGCGAACGCAGCACTGAACGGTTTTCGGTAATGAAAGGAGATTTTTTTTATAAATAAATGTTGGCACTATATATATATGTTTAACATCACTATAGCTAATTAAAATGAAGATAATCAACTGACACGCGGGGCGCAGCGCGTCTTGTCGCGACCACCATTTGTTACGTCCTAGATTTTAAGGAACGCAATTTATTTTTCTGTCTCGATGCTTTATCGAGTTTCCATCGAGGTTTTTCCGCCGCGAATTATTTTTGAAAAAAAAAAATAATTTCTTTTCAGAGGGTTATCCATTTTTGCGAAATAGCGACGTGAGCGTCCAGAGTTCGTCAGTGTCGTACGACGTTAAATCTTTCTTGCTGTTAACATGATAGCAATTATTACGGCTGAAGTATTATATTGATATAGCCGTGTTCACTGCATGTATTAGAGCACATTCAAACATTAAAAACCATTATTAAACTGCGCGTCTTGTCAGTCAGAATGTTTTATACTTAATGTCCGGGTTTTAGTTTTTTTTTATATGAATAAGTAATTAATCTTGGAATTAATTAATGAATTAAACATTTACTTCTGAAAATAATTTTTCTTCGGAATAATTTTGGGTAGTTATTTTCAGCCCTGACCTGGCTATTTTTTTAATAAACACAAGATAATGTTCCAAATGGTTTTTCGCTATATATATATATATACCAAAATAATTGAAGAGCGCGCGAACTAACGACATTTAACATCGATTTTTGAACATCGAGATTCTTCTCAAAAAAAGAAAACATCCGCATACAAGATACGAGTGGATACCGCAATCGCGGAACTTCTGAATATTTTGACCTTATTTTCCTCTCAAACATCCCCGCGTCTAACGATAGGACGCAACGAAGGAATAATATTTTATTTTCCCCATTTTGAGTTGGAGTGCGCGGACTCGGGATTGGAGGACAGCTGGTAAGGGGCGGTTTATATAAATAATGTTTATTGAAGCACAGAATTTACCACAGTGTGCACTATATATATATATATATATTTCAAATAGTTAATCAGTTAGCAAACGGCATACACAGTATTCGTACGTTTGAAAGTAATTTTCTTTCGGAATGATTTTTGGCTGATAAATTTTTAGCCCTGACTCAGCTATTTTTATGGCAGTGACATTTGTTTTGATTCGGTGGTGTTAAACGCTTTTTTAAATGCGCCACCCCATTATTTACTATGGGTGTGAGCGCAGCACTCCCCACGAGGTGCATGGACGTCGTAGTCGCATACACTCTTCTCGGTTACTTTGTTAGCAATAACATTGGTTTTATTGAAACGGTGGATGGATTTTTCTGTCTCGATGCTCTATCGAGTTTTCATCGCGATTTTTCTTTTTCGTCGCGATTTATTTTCGAAATTGCTGAAGGAAGGCTATGCCGTTTCCCTCCTGCTCCTTTTGTTTATGTTGGTCATGAAGACAAACCATCCGTAATTGTTTTCTGTACATTGCATGAAAAACTTTATATGGGATATCGCTATCTTTGAAATTACATTGCGTCGAGCCGGCTCCTCCTTTTAAACGAAAGCCCGCGAGCTTGAAATAAGAACTATCCGTACGCGCCGTTGTGCAACTAGTCGCAATGGGTGACGAGAACACAGCGGATACACCGGGCGATGGGTCCCCACCCAAATATTTATCCGAAGAGGAGTTGATGACCTTACAGGATTAACTTATCGCCAAACAAAGACAACTTAACGATCGCGAGCAAGAATCTCGTGCACGCGAACTCGCGGTAGAGTCGCGGAAACGCGCCCTCGAAATCCGGGAAACTAAACTCGCGGAACGAGAAATAGAAAACGAGGAACGCCTCATTGATATCCAGCAACGGGAACTCCGACTCCTCGAGGCCAAACCTATTGTTCCCCCGCATAAACCCGAAGAGGCGGTAAAAAAATTAACCAGAGATTTTCAAACCTTGAAAGAGGAAATAGCTTTGCTCTCGAAACGAGGAATGGGGTCCCCGCCTGAGGTACAAATTCTTGAACACCCGCCCCCTGTTAGAGAAGGTCCAAATACTCAATTATCGTCCAAGGATGTGCTCGAATCGGTACCTATTTTCAATGGGGACACCCCCCCTATTTTGAAATTTGCTTGTGCTTGTAAACGCGCGAAAGAATTACTCGCGCCTCACCTCGAGCCTACTTTCGCACGGTTATTGCGGAACAAATTAAGGGGTCGCGCATATACCGCCGTACAAGACGATGTGTTCAGGACGGTCACGGGATTCACAGATCGGCTTAAGGAAATTTTTGGGGCCGTAAAAACTGTAAATCAGTATAAGGGCGAACTCAGTAACGTAATGAAGGGTGGAACTGAGCACGTCCTTGACTATATCAGCCGCGTAAAAGACTTGCATTCGGCCATTATAGAAGGCGAAACCCAGAACGGTGGGCACTTGACGCCCATACAAAAAAGAAATCTTGAGGGCAACACTCTCGAATGTTTTATTATGGGGTTGCCGCCCGATTTTCGCCTCCGTCTGAGGTTCGAAGGGTACGAAAACCTCAACCAGGCTTATACTAAGGCTATCGTGGTCGAAAAAGATTTGGAACGCGATGATAAAAATTGTAAAGGCAGGGTCGCGCCAGTTAGATTACCGACTCCGAAACCACCGGTGCAGGTAAAAACCGCGAAAACCGAAGTCGTGTCTTGCGAACATTGCTTTTACCCGGGTCACGTTTCAGAAAATTGCTGGAAAAAATTTCCCCAAAAACGACCACCGTTTAATCCAGGAAAGACGGGCGATTCGACCGCGGTTTTAGCAACGCGACCTCCCGCAAAAACTTACGTTTATTGCCACAAACCGGGGCATGAAATTAACAATTGTTATAAGCGCGAACATGACGAAAAACGCAAAGCTTCGGGAAACGAGACCGCTCGTTCGTCGACCCCAGGCGCACGCCGAACGGAAGCGCAACCCGAGCGCCCTGTGCGAGTAGTTCAAGTAGCCGAACCGTCCGTACAGCAAACGTCCGACTAAAAACACATTCGTTCGTCCCGTCGGTAGACATAAATTCGCCCCAATTAGTAAAAACAAGCGAGTTTCTGGTCGACTCCGGTGCCGACCCAAATTTAATAAAGCAAAAGGCATTAAAATATAGCGTTTCAGTTAACGACTCGGATATTTTACGCCTCCAAGGCATCTCGGAGGGACCCGTGTTCACAAAGGGGTCCACCGACATTAATATATTCGGTACAGATACCGAATTTCATTTAGTTGAGAATTCTTTTCCCATCGATCAAGACGCAATCCTTGGCGCAGAATTTCATGGCAAAAATAGAGCCAGTATAGATTGGGATAGAGAGGCCGTCAGTTGGAAAGATAATGTTTTACCATTTAAAAATCAGGAGACAGTGTCTCTCCCTGCTCGTTCTAGTAAAATATATCATGTTCGCGTAAGAAATTCCGAAATTAAAGAAGGGTATATACCCCGTTTAAATATAGCTGAAGGAATTTTTATCGGCGAAACGGTAGTCACTAATAATAATGGAGTGGCGTATTTGAAGGCATTTAACACCACCGAAGAAGGCGTGGAACTCACCGTACCTACGGTAACCTTATTGGCATTTGAAGAGTTCCATGACCGGGCTGGTGAATCCTCCAATGGTAACTGCGGACCCATAAGGGCGCAGAATATTCCACGTGGGGAGTGCCGCGCTCACGACCATAGTGTAAAAACCGTCGCCGTAACCTCAGTCAATAATGAGTCGCGAATCCAGCTATTAAAATCTTTACTCCGCCTCGACCATCTTGATGATGAGGAGGTGAGTAGCGTTGATCGGATAATTATAGCGACACATGATCTATTTTACTGTCCGGAAGACTTCTTGGGCACTACTAATGCAATAACGCATAAAATAACAACAACTGACGACCAACCCGTTTTTAAACGCCAGTATCGCTTTCTTCCAGCTCACAAGGATGAGATCACGCGGCAGGTAGGCGAAATGATCGATTGCAAAGTCATAGAACCTTCCGATTCTCCATACAGTTCACCGTTGTGGATCGTTCCGAAAAAACCCGATTCACACGGAAAACCGAGATGGCGAATGGTGATAGATTATCGGCACTTGAACGATAAAACTATAGGAGATGCTTATCCTCTCCCTAACATTATTGAAATCCTTGACCAATTAGGTCAAGCCCGATATTTTTCTGTTTTTGATCTGGCAAGCGGATTCCACCAAATTCAGGTCGATCCCAAAGACGCGCATAAAACTGCGTTCTCGACGCCGTTCGGTCATTATCAATTCTCGCGAATGCCTTTTGGGCTTAAGAATGCCCCCGCCACGTTCCAACGGGTAATGGATCGTGTATTGTGCGGTTTACAGGGCATTGAACTTTTCGTGTACCTGGACGATATAGTCATTTACGCTAATACGCTCCAGGAGCACGAGCTTAAATTCTAGAGATTAGCAGAAAGACTGCGTAGAGCGAATTTGAAGCTCCAACCAGACAAATGCGAATTTCTTAGAAAGGAAGTGGGATATTTGGGCCACATTATTAGTGAGGATGGTATCAGACCAGATCCGAAAAAATTAGAATCGATCAGACACTACCCTATGCCGAACACACCTACGAAAATAAAGCTAATTCTCGGTTTGGCTGGCTACTACCGTCGATTCGTCGAAAAATTTTCGGGTATTGCAAAACCCCTTACAATACTCCTAAAGAAGGGAGTCGCGTTTTTGTGGACGGAGAGTCAGGAACAAGCGTTCATTAAACTTCGCGAAATACTCTGCAAATCACCGGTGCTCTAGCACCCGGATTTTACAAAACCTTTTATTATTACAACTGACGCTTCCGCGTACGCTATCGGAGGTGTGATCAGCCAGGGCGAGATTGGAAAAGACCGACCGATTGCGTATACTTCACGGACATTAACGCCCGCAAAGCTCAATTACTTGGTTATCGAGAAAGAATGTCTAGGAATAATTTATGCGGTCAGTTGTTTTAGACCATACGTATATGGTAGGGAATTTGTACTAATTACCGACCACAAACCCTTAGCTTGGCTAGATTCGGTAACAGATCCGTCGAATCGTTTGGTTGGTTGGCGTTTCAAGCTCAGAAATTACGATTATAAAATCCTCTATAAATCGGGATCAGCAAATGTTAACGCTGATGCTCTTTCGCGCAACCCTCCCGTACCAATTAAGACGGTCCACCTGGTCAGACCCATTAGATTGCGAGAGGACGACGACGAACCGGAGGGTGGCACGTGTACGCTCACCCACTCGAAAAGAGCTAAAATGCAGGAGGAGGCCGCGCAAGGTTCAAACATCCCCGCGAATGTCACAGGTGAGGCGAGTTCACCGCTTGGTTCCCCCTCGTCCTCAGCTGGCCAATCAAATAGTGTTGAAGAGACATCCGATGATGGCATAATCGCAGAGGTAGAGACCGAATCAACCGACGCTTCCTCGTGTGAAGACGATGGCCCAGTCATTGAAGAGGATCTTCCCGATTTCATGATCATCGAGTCTCGCGATAATATTAGCATGCGTACCGACAATTCAGTGTATATTACAACGACGAAGAATCAACCTGTAGATGTCGGCACGAAAGATTTATTTGCTGCAGGGAATCTCCCAGAAAAGAAACACCTTAATTTAGCTCGAGTAAGCGCAACCCGTGTAAAATCCAAAGTATACGTCGCACTCCCGGTGAAAAACGATCTCCGCGCGAATGTTTACGTAGACGACCTCGCGGAGGCAATACAATCCTTGAGGGATCTTGTAATAGAACTAAGAATAAAATCGCTTAGTATAGCAAAAACCGAGGAAATAGACGGAATACCTTGGAACACTGTAATTGAATTATTGCGAAATAACCTCGCGGACCAGCCATTGCGTTTAACTAAAGGGTGGTTAAATTTTAAGGGCCGATGTTGAATGTGAACCACACCTAAACGTCAAGTTTTTTTCTGCATTTCATTTGACATTTCTCAATTTCAGACTAACTCAATTGGAACCATGGAAAGATACACAATCGAGCAACGCGTTAAAGTTATTCAGGCTTATTATGAAAATGGGCGTTCAAATCAAAATGCATATCGTGCACTTCGTGATTTTTTCGGTCAATTTAATCGTCCAAATGTGCGTACAATCGGAAAAATCGTGCAAAAATTTGAGCAAACCGGGTCTGTAGGAGATATTAAAACACCAGTGCATGCTCGTACAGCTCGTACTGCAGAAAATATTGCTGCTGTTTGCGATAGTGTCGCTGAAGAGCCGTCCACCTCAACTCGTCGTCGTGCCCAACAATTGCACCTCTCACGCTCGTCGTTGATGAACATTATGCATAAAGACTTGCATTTACACGCTTATAAGGTGCAATTGACTCAAGAACTAAAGCCTCTTGGCCATTCCAAACGTCGTCAATGGTCAGAATGGTGGCAAGAAATGGCAACAGTAGATGATCAATTTTCGAAGAAAATCATCTTCAGTGATGAGGCACATTTTCACCTCAGTGGATTCGTCAATGAGCAGAATTGCCGCATTTGGGCGAATCATAATCCAAGAGTGATTGTCGAAAAACCAATGCACCCACAAAGAGTAACTGTTTGGTGCGGTTTATGGGCTGGCGGCATCATTGGGCCGTATTTTTTCCAAAATGAGGCCGGTCAGGCAGTTACTGTGAATGGTGTTCGCTATCGTGAGATGATAACGAACGTTTTATGGCCCGAATTGGAAGATATGGATGTGGGCGATATGTGGTTTCAACAGGACGGTGCCACTTGCCACACAGCTAACGAAACAATGGCTCTTTTGCGCGACAAATTCAATGGCCGTGTTATCTCACGTGGTGGCGATGTCAATTGGCCGCCAAGATCATGTGATTTGACACCGTTGGACTTCTTTCTTTGGGGTTATTTGAAAGAAAAGGTGTACGTCGATAAGCCAGCAACAATTCAAGAGGTAAAGGATGAGATAATTCGGCACATTAACGGCATAGAACCTCAATTATGCTTAAGCGTCATCGAAAATTTGGACCATCGGATGGAGGTGTGCCGCCGAGGTCGCGGCGGCCATTTGGCCGATATTTTGTTCCATACATAATTGAACTATACCATATTATCATAATAAAAAGAATTGAGAATAATTTCCTAAATAATTTGTGTTTTATTCAAAATCAACATCGGCCCTTAAAATTTAACCACCCTTTATATGTAAAAATTTAATTCGAGTACCACCCGACGAAGGAAGAAGAGACATCATTCAAGAATGCCATAGCTCTCTGATCGGAGGTCATAAAGGGGTCAACAAAACATATTGGCGGATCCGCGAGAACTACTTCTGGAAGGACATGAAGATCCACATACAAGAATTCATCCACGGTTGCCAAGGGTGCCAGTTGAAGAAATTGGTTCCAGTCAAAACTAGACAACCAATGGTGTTAACCGACACGCCTGGTAGCGCCTTCGGCAAGGTATCCATGGATATCATGGGCCCTCTCCCGACCTCGGAAGAAGGTTACACCAGTATCCTCACCATCCAGGATTTATTGACGAAATACTCAGTCGCTATTCCTCTACGGCGAACCACAGCGACCGACGTCGCGGATGCCTTCACGAAGAACTTCATCTCTCGTTTTGGAGCACCCAGAGCTCTGCTAACGGACCAGGGCACCAACTTCTGCAGCAGCCTCATGAAAGACGTGGCACGAAAATGTAGGATCAAACACTACCGTACCACGGCCTTTCATCCACAGACGAATGGTTCGGTAGAACGCTCTCACCATGTGCTTGCAGAGTGCTTGAAACAATTTGTCAACCAACGCACCGACTGGGAGGAACTGTTGGAAATGGCAATGTTTTCCTACAACACTAGTCGTCACGAAGGCACGGGCTTTACGCCGCACGAACTTATTTTTAGCAGGCAAGCCAGGCAGCCATCCAACCACGACAGGATAGAGGAAAACCAACGTCCAACTTACGTGGACTACCTACACGACCTTTTCGCAAAAATAAAAGGGTTACAAGAAATGGCCGCGGAAAACCTAAAAAGGGCCAAAGAACGGTCAAAAGACTATTATGATCAACGAATCAATCCCCAAAATTTTAAAGTAGGAGATATGGTCTATGTTCTCAAGGAACCCAAGGGAGGAAAATTTGCCGACCAGTATCTGGGACCTTATCCCATACTGGAAAGTCTTAGCGGCGGAAACGTAAAAATCAAGTTGAATGGGAGACCGAAAATTATCCATTCGAACAAATTGAGAATTTGTAAAAGCTAACGATCGTCTCTTTCCAGGATGTTACGCACACTCGTTATGATGCTCCTCACGAGCATTGGGATAATGGAGATTACGGGCCTAATTGGCTACGACTGTAGCGGGTCGACCCTGAACGTTGTTACGTCCAGACGTAACCATGCTCCAATATCTATCTTTCCTTTAAAAAAGATCATAAACCTGCATCGTTGTCAAGTCCAATAGCTACCAGAGATTATACAGGTATAATTACGGCGGGAGGGGTGAGGCCTGCAGATACGCCGAGGCAGGGCAGTGGGAACACATGGTGCGCGCCAGGAATGGACGGCCAGTTTCACCACTGTATCTGACAACGAAAAACCAAGAGTTGGTAGGCCACTGCCCCACTCTAAACGGCCAGCGTAGAGGGACCCGAATCTCGTATCAAGAGTTTGCCCTCTACGGCCGGTGGATATCATTGGCGGCGCGTGTCATCGAAATCTGTAATTGATTCCTGTCCGTGTGTTCTATTGGTGACTGTCGGGTGGTCGCTTTCTTCCCCCGCCATATACCGTATCTGGCTCACGAAGATAGACCAACTGCCGTGGCAACCTTTTCGTTGCTTTAGAAGTCCCTATATGCTACGACGAATGATGCAATAAACAAGAATATTACACGAAAATAGACTAACTGCCGTGGCAACGTTTTCTTTGCTTTGAAAGTCCCTAGATGCTACGACGAATGATGCAATAAACAAGAATATTACACGAAGATAGACTAACTGACGTGGCAGCGTTTTCGTTGCTTCGGAAGTTCTTATATCCGATGACGATCGATGCAATGAACAAGAATATTACACGAAGACCTATGTCTTATTAATGGTATTGATAGAAAATTGGAATTTATTTTTGACTACAGAACACCAAAAGCCCAATAGGCATTTCTTCAGAATCTCTGAACGTTTAAATATAAATTTAAACACAATCGTAGCAAAGATTTGGACTTCTTATGAAGTAAATACTTAAACTATGGTATATATATATTTAATAAGTAAATCAATAATTTAAAAGGAACAAACCATTTAAACGGAAGTTCGATATAAGAGCCAAACAATAATATCATACAGATAATCAGAGTTAAAATAGGATAGAATAAGAAAAGACGATTCATATTAGTCATTGGATAGATGGTAAAGATGACTCGAAGCTACGGTAGCGGTTGTTGGCGTAGGAGCATGCCGCTCAACGCTCTCAGGTCGCACCCGAGACGATGCCGTCTTTCCCGTCTCTCTCTGTGTTAACACCATAAGACGAGGAGTATTCCCTCGGAACAATACACATTTATAGAACACATACTTTGTGACCCAGTGTGAATGTAAGCAGCCATTTGATATAGAATCATTTGGACTGATGAACAATTTTAAGCTAAAATTATGATAGGAACTCAGAAGAGAAATGCTTACTTAAAAGGATACAAGAAATAATTGCAAATATGAAAATTTAACATTATAGAAAATTGAAAAGCCAATATATTGTTTTAACTAAACAATTAGGAACATGAGAGGATATGAAAACCATAGACAGTTTGTTACTATAGTAGTTATATATGCCCATTTACGTTACACACTATTAAGAATAAAAATAAGTTTAACATTATCAAAGAATTATATTCGGTATTAGTCATAAAAGGGACAACGGAAGCGACTCGGATCTACAGCGCAGCGTGGCCCGAAACCCTCGACACCTCGCTGCCTGACCAAGGCGCTTTTCTCTCTCTCTCTCTTTCGCTTTCTCTCTCTCTATCTCTACGCGTGCCACCGAAGCAAGGAATAATCCTTCAACCACTTCGCGACCTGTGGTATCGCCTCGCATGCAACTCAAGAAAAGAATCGAACGACGATGACGTCACAGCTAGAAGGAAAAAAATGGATCGTCGATAAAGTCCAAAGTCCGAGATCTATTGTAATTCCAAGAATCCCCCGCATAGAAAATTAAGCCCTCCAGGACCTATATAAGGACGGGAAAATGCCCGAAAGACATAGTATCGAGTCGACATTTCAATTTTGTAGTTCATAGTGCAGTCAGTCGCCGGGCAGTCAGTAGACAGCCCCTTTGGCGATAATTACCACGGAGGAACCCCACCCTGTAGAGTCAGCTAAAGTCCAGAGTGAGTACTGAAAATAAAAACGGTCGAACAGTCTAAGTTCAGTTCGAATGTACTTTTTCTCAGTTTTAATCATACGGAATTTATCTAAAGTTTAGAAGAAATTCAATTTAATTGTTTTCTGCCGTTTTTGTACAAGTCCACACTGTTTCTTTCGTTTTACTGTTTTATCGAACCACAAGTATCGCGTTAAGTATATTGTGTCGAGAAATAACGATCGCTCCCGCACGGTAATAGCGAACGTACGTGTATCAATTATTCGGTTATTCGAATAAACTCTAACAGCTTCACGATTCATCGAGTGTAACGATTTTTTACAAACGATTGCCATTAATTTTCCCTTCCACGCATCGGTTACCGGCGAAACAACTTCACCAGGAAAACCAAACGTAAGTACCAACCCAATTTATCTAATTAATTTTATCTGATATTTCCGTAAATTTTTCCCCAAGTGAAAGTAACCTACCACTTCCCTTCCCACCTAAAATCCCTTCCTCCGCGGGGTAATTTATCAATTTAGTTTATCGAGACGAGTGACGGGTTAACGCGAATAATCAACGAGCATTCTCAGCCCTGTCCCGAGTAATTTTCCGAAAGGTTAGACTCAAAAGGGGGCTTGCGTCTTCGGTGTTTCTTGTCAGGTGTGGTAAAGGGAGAATTCATTCTCCTTGACCAGAGTACGGAAAACTCACGCCGAAACGCCTCACACGTCTTAAATTTGTCGGTTTTTGTAAAAACACCGCGCGGATTTGACGTAACAACGTCACCACCCTCTCGCTTAAAGGAGTAGCGGAGTGTCATCGAGAGACCCGGAACCAACGCAAATTCACATTCAACTTCTACAGCTGTCGGAATTCAACGAAACCATGGTCATTCAGTATAAAATCGAAATAATCAGGGTGATAAATTACTGTGGAATGCACTCTCACAATTCGATCGTTCACGATGGATTGCACCAGTATATTCACGACATGGACTAATCCGGATGCAGGCGCCTCCAGGAAACAGGAATAACTCGCCTAGGCTTCGCCGCGGAAATCGTAGGACTGCGTCGCAACGACACTACCACTCGCAGCGTCACTCTGGCGGGTTCTGCTTCAATGGACGGCAAATGCGCAGGAACGCAGTACAGCGACCCTTTTGGAACTTGGAGCGACGTCGTGGTGCACGCAACAGTGAAAGTGAGCCTCTTCGAATACCGTGCAGTGGTAAACCTCCAAGCCGGCAAAATTATTCTCTTATCGGGAACGGAGTGTAGACTCTCGGAAGGCCATTGCATGGACATCGATGGAAACAGTGCATTTTGGAAAATCGCACCATTAGACGCGTGCAATTTCAACATGTACGATGTCTTATACGAAGGAATCGCTACTAAACTTAAGGACATCGAAGAGGGTTCTCGACTGCCAGACGTCTATACGCTCACGTCGGACTCTACAACTTTTGCTTTGGCTAAACGTTCGGAATATCATGTTTGCGGATACGTCTTATCAAACACCGAACACCCGAAGCTATTCATCGTTGAGGGGAGTAAAGGAGAGTCGTTCACCACAAAAAGGAAAATAGCAGTCAACAACTTGGACATGTTCTCCTACATCAATTCCAAATTCGTATACATCGAGAAACACATGAAGAAACAAATGAAAAATTTGTACAAGGATGTTATAGGACAACGTTGCGAGCTAGAGAGGCAAATTCTCCAGAACGCTCTGACAACGGCTACTCTCCTCCCCGAAAAATTTGCTTTCACAGTAATGAAGGGGCCCGGTTTCATGGCAGTTATCGCAGGTGAAGTGGCTCACATCATCAAATGCGTTCCCGTCGAATGTAGGTTACGTCGTACGGAAACTTGTTATTAGGAATTGCCTGTACTCTACAGAAACGAATCGCTCTTTCTGTCACCTACATCAAGGACATTGTTGAGATCTGCCACTATAGTGACTTGCGACTTAGTAATCCCTACGCAGTACCAGATAGAGGGGACTTGGTACCGCTTCGCACCACAACCGATAGAAGTCATGGCGCCACGTACCCTCGAGCCGATGACTCGTCCCACGTGGAAATACCAATCAGCTGGAAACCTCGCTACCAGCGGGATCTACACCCAAGAAAATGTAGACAAACTCCGCGAGAGGATTATGTCCCCGGCCGAGAAACCAGCACTACTAAACAACCTCGCACGAGGAAGTGCGGGTTACAACCTTCCACCAGGGAGTGTCTCTATTAAGGGACTCCTCGACGAGGAAACCCTCAATCACTTGGCTGAAAGTGCCGCTACACGACTCTGGAACGGATTTGTTAAGTTCGGTTCCGCGAGCGCAGGAATTATCGGAATATTCCTAGTAATTAGGCTGATAAAATTCGTAGTCGACACTTGTATCCAAGGCTACGCCATCCACTCAATATACGGTTGGAGCCTGCATTTGTTGGGGGCCATATGGAGTTCGATAACTGGACTCCTACTCATCATCGGTCATCGACGCAGAGAACTGACACCCGCAGATATAGAGGCTGGCGGAAACGGAAGGGCAACAGATTCAACGCCTACCCTTCCTCCACGGGAATCTCAACCAGATCAACAGCCGAAGATCCCATCCGCTACGTTCGAGAGCATGGACCCAGTCCTATATGCCCGCCTCGTAGCCTCGAGGATGCAGAGCCCAAGCACGGCATCCAACTGAAGGGGGGAGGTGTTACGTCCTGGTTCCCCGTAATATTCTACGTGAAATTTTAAAAATTTTATTCCATTATTATAAACTTATATTTTACATATCTTATATATATATATATATTGTAAACACGCATAAATATATACATATATATATATACACACATATATATATATTTTTTTTTATACTCACCCCACATATATGAATTTATACGAATATCTTACATATAATTTAGTTCGTACATTTATACGCATAATTAATACGTACACCCTGTATGTACGCGTATTTGATGCATGTAAGTATATGTATAATACGTACATGCACATATACATTAGGACATATTCTCAGACGCTCGTTGGGGTATAAGCGAGAAACGCTGAGCAAAGCATCGCGCGATAACCACCGGTGCGACTTCGTTTAGTCCCACGACTAGAGCAGAGCATAGTTATTGAATATGACTTTGTATTTATCGTAGCAATGCATAGCTTCTCTCGCACCCTAAACGGGATAAGGTTGCTCGCCACATTCCAATGTTACCCATTGGCGAGTAGCCACTTTAAATCTTTAAGCTAACGTAAGCAGTCCCACGTACCGGGTCGAGGTGTTTGGTCCAGGCGACCGTCGAACGGAAGCGATAAGCCCGACACCCGGCCGGGTTACGCTGACCGGCCGGTGAGGCTGCGAGGCCCGTTGTTCTGATTCTTAGAATCTAGATAGAGACCCGCGGGACTCGCAACTCTGCACTTTTGAGAGTAGGCGACTGGAGGGGCACTTAGCCACCCATCATACCGAGTCGTTGTCTTAAAAAGAGGCAGTCCTCATCGTGCGGGTAGTTAGGAACGACGCTCTCTAAATTAGACTCTTCGTTATTCGACATTGCATTTGTGCACGCATTAACACCGTACTGCGTCGTCAAAATTCCTATTCGTCACAAGATCAAAATTTGAATAATATCGCGCATTTTGCCTTCAAGCATGTTTAACATTTAACTTGGTGTAATTAACATTTTCATTAATAGTGCACTGCGCGATTGACATTTATTTTATGGTGTATCGCGTAATCACTATTTCGATTGACATTTAATTCATTGTATCGCGTAATTACCATTGCGAACGACATTTAATTCATTGTGTGTCGCGTAATTACCATTTTTTTATTGACATTTATTTTATGGTGTATCGCGTAATCACCATTGCGATTGACATTTAATTCATTGTGTATCGCGTAATTACCATTGCGATTAACATTTAATTCATTGTGTATCGCGTAATTACCATTTCGATTGACATTTATTTTATTGTGTATCGCGTAATTAACATTTCGTTCATATCGAGCATGGCGTGATCGACATTTTGTTCTCTGAACATTTTTATACGTTGCTCATTGCTTAAGCAACCTCTTTTACGCATTGTTTACATTTGTGCGCGAAGGAATAAACATTTACCACGGTAAGGTGCAAGGAATTCTCGTGATTTTATCAATCGACCTACCAAGTTTATCCAACATCTCTCCCGACCCGTCTTCTTTACTGTTTTCTGTCACCAAGCCGACCGCGATTCCTCTCTCGTGGGCCAGTTACTTTGTGTGACTCTTGGTCGTAGGGCCCCCGTGGCCTTTGACTTTTCATTTCTGACTGGGTGATCTGGAGCGCGACCCTCGTTGCACCCCCAAGATCACGTGCTGTTTGGTCCCGCACCTGGTTGCGAGTCTGCAGCACTCTACACCCTGGTGGCGCTTGGAAACTCGCACCGGGGGGATCTTTGAATAGAGAGCGTGGCGTCAACTAACAAGTTGCACACTCCCCCGTTCACTTTATTTCACGAACCCACGTGGTACCTCAGGGTCCTACACGCGAGTTCGATTCTTTTTCCGAGGAAGCCTCGTATGAACACAAACAAAGTGGACAACGGCGTTTCCCACTAACCAACCCGAAAATTAGATGGGCAGAGGTCGCAAACATTCTGGCCGGCAACTAAGAGAAAAGCAAGAGAGAACCGCCGGGACAGCCGAGTCGGGGATCGTGAGCCCCACCCCGAACCCGAATCAGGGATTACCGAACGTAACCATTTAATTGCGCGACTGGTCCGACGGTAAAGGGGGGCGAACGCTGAAACAGGTCGCAGTGGCCGCGATACGGCCTATGGTCGTAGAACGCTACACCGTAAGGCCCGACGAGGAGCGAGAGGCAGGACCATCTGCGCCAATGCAAAACCCGCAGCCTGACCCGGGAAATTCCTCCGACACAACTGAGACCAACTCGGACGAGGACGACAGAATCCTCGTCCTCGATTAACTGCTTGCGAGCCGAACCCACTAGTTTTAAGGTGAGTTTTTAACCTCGAAAAAAATAAAATAAGTATATATATTTATATCGACAGATAGACCGTGCCCCAATCCCGAGACAGCGCATTCTGTCCCGAAATGGGGAAGACAACATATTATCCCTTCCTTGCGTCGCTGCGTTAAAACCCAGGACGTAACATCGGATGTCCAAAAAAAGTTCAAAAATCACCTTATTTTTTCACTATTCTTTGCTGAAAAACAGTGTCATATTTCATTTTTTTTGGCAAGTTGAGGTGAATTGGCATACAAAACGTCGCAATGAACAAAACGAGAGAATTTTTTTTTGAAATCGGTCTAATAGTTCCGGAGATTATCTGTCCGCCATTTGACAAAGAGTAGTTTCGAGAAAAACGCGTTTAAAGTTTTTTCTCGTTATTTTTATCAAATATTTTTTAAAAAATCAAGTTTTATCACTCACAATTAGTTAATCTGCTATTCCTGGACCGTATAACAGAAGACCACTGTCATTGAAGGCTTCTTCCTCCCTTTGTTATACTTCTTTCTTCGCCAAATGACCCTCTTTTGACGCGGCCATGCTGGCTCTGTCAGCATAATAAATTCTCTCTTCGTCCTTGCTTAACACATATTAGTACGCAGAACTCCCGATAGTGCATCCTATGACTTCCATCATCTTCAGGAGAGTCATACGTCCTTCATTGAAAATAGTTAACGATAGTTGAACACCCAATTCAACGACTTCCTTCCCTACAAACGTATGTTTCGGGACCATCGCCCAGAGTGTCTTATTATAACACTCGTTGTTATTTTGAGTGTTTTTTCCCAAACAACGTTTGACTAAATCGTCATTAGTTAATTTTTCGAAGACTGGTTTGACGTAATCCTGGACTTCATAAACCTGGATTTCATCAACACACAACACTTCTATCAATAAATGAACAAGCACTGAGAATACGTTTTAAATACGTTTGAGAATAGGTTATGAAGCCAGTATTACCTGGAGTAAACTATAAACTGGTATTTTGGGGAGAAAAGATACACAATGAATACCACGTGGCAAACAGCTACCTGGGCTGCATCAGCAACTATGTAAAGGGTGGTTAAATTTTAAGGGCCGATGTTGATTTTGAATAAAACACAAATTATTTAGGAAATTATTGTCAATTCTTTTTATTATGATAATATGGTATGGTTCAATTATGTATGGAACAAAATATCGGCCAAATGGCCGCCGCGACCTCGGCGGCACACCTCTATCCGATGGTCCAAATTTTCGATGACGCTTAGGCATAATTGAGGTTCTATGCCGTTAATGTGCCGAATTATCTTATCCTTTAGCTCTTGAATTGTTGCTGGCTTATCGACGTACACCTTTTCTTTCAAATAACCCCAAAGGAAGAAGTCCAACGGTGTCAAATCACATGATCTTGGCGGCCAATTGACATCGCCACCACGTGAGATAACACGGCCATTGAATTTGTCGCGCAAAAGAGCCATTGTTTCGTTAGCTGTGTGGCAAGTGGCACCGTCCTGTTGAAACCACATATCGCCCACATCCATATCTTCCAATTCGGGCCATAAAACGTTCGTTATCATCTCACGATAGCGAACACCATTCACAGTAACTGCCTGACCGGCCTCATTTTGGAAAAAATACGGCCCGATGATGCCGCCAGCCCATAAACCGCACCAAACAGTCACTCTTGGTTTTTCGACAATCACTCTTGGATTATGATTCGCCCAAATGCGGCAATTCTGCTTATTGACGAATCCACTGAGGTGAAAATGTGCCTCATCACTGAAGATGATTTTCTTCGAAAATTGATCATCCACTGTTGCCATTTCTTGCCACCATTCTGACCATTGACGACGTTTGGAATGGTCAAGAGGCTTTAGTTCTTGAGTCAATTGCACCTTATAAACGTGTAAATGCAAGTCTTTATGCATAATGTTCATCAACGACGAGCGTGAGAGGTGCAATTGTTGGGCACGACGACGAGTTGAGGTGGACGGCTCTTCAGCCACACTATCGCGAACAGCAGCAATATTTTCTGCAGTACGAGCTGTACGAGCATGCACTGGTGTTTCAATATCTCCTACAGACCCGGTTTGCTCAAATTTTTGCACGATTTTTCCGATTGTACGCACATTTGGACGATTAAATTGACCGAAAAAATCACGAAGTGCACGATATGCATTTTGATTTGAACGCCCATTTTCATAATAAGCCTGAATAACTTTAACGCGTTGCTCGATTGTGTATCTTTCCATGGTTCAAATTGAGTTAGTCTGAAATTGAGAAATGTCAAATGAAATGCAGAAAAAAACTTGACGTTTAGGTGTGGTTCACATTCAACATCGGCCCTTACAATTTAACCACCCTTTACAGCTGGGAGCGCGCGCACACTTTCAGTTACTTTATACTGTATGAATTCGAATTAAAAACAAAACTTTTTGGAGGTTATTTTCAAAGGTATAATGAATTAGAAAATTCAAAAAACAAAAAATCGATTTTTTGAAATTTCCAAGGTGGTCAGGTACTTTAAACTGGACCCGACGTCGATTCTTCAAGGTTCTCCGAACATTTTAATATCGTCAAAAAGTCGATCACACAAAAGAAATTAGCATAAAGTGTATACTGCGTTCATGCTAGTCTGCTTACGGCAACGAGAATGGACACAGACTATGTGAACGCGATATACCACCTTCATCAAAAAGTTTTAGGACTTCATTCATAAAATCGAAACTACAAATTTATTCATGAAAATCGATATGATCCCCTTCAAAGTACTCCTCATCGACTGCGACGCACTTACGCCAGCGCTTAATCCAATCCTCGAAACACCGCTGGTACTTATTTTTCGGTATGTATTATACATCAGAGCCGTCTTCGATTTTTTCATGACATCCTCTCGGGTGCTGAAACGCGTTCCGCGAAGCGGTTTTTTAAGTCGGTTGAACAGGAAAAAGTCGCAGGAAGCCAGATCAGGTGAATTCGAAGTTGTTTTTGATATTATTCGTGTTGTTTTTGGTCAAAAACTCACGGATAAAAATCGTATTGTGCGGCGGTGCTTTATCGTGGTGCGAAATACACGAGTTTTTTTCCCACAAATCCGGCCTTTTTGGCGAATTGCTTCATGCAAACGTCTCATAACGCCCAAATAATACTCTTTGTTGACTATCTGTTTTTCTGGCAAGAATTCATGATGCACAACACCGTTGTAATCCATAAAAACCGTGAGCATCGCCTTCTTTTTTGACTGAAAACGACGTGGTTTTTTCGGTCTCGGCTCATTCGGTGCACGCTATTCACCCGCTTGATGTCTGGATTGTGTGTCATACTCATAAATCCACGTCTCGTCTCTAGTGATGATCCGTTTGATAAATGTTGGGTCGGATTCGGCTTGGAAATCATGTCTTTCGCGATGTCACCGTGGTCCTTTTTTTCGCACGAAATTGAGGTCTTTCGGAACCAGTTTTGCAACGACACGTCTGAGGCCCAAATCACTAACCAAAATGTCTTGAGCGGATCCATAAGCGATGTTCCAGTCCTCTGCCAGCTCTCTGATGGTCAATTTGCGGTTTTCGGCCAACATTTCTTTGATTTTATCGATGTTTTCGTCGGTTTTTTTACGTCGACGGCCTGCCACTGCGTTCGTCACTTCGACCGACTTACGGCCACTTCTGAAGCGTTCGTGCCACCGAAAAACGTTTGATCTCTGAAGAGTATCGTTGCCGAAACACTTCTCCAACATTTCCAAGGTCTGCGGACCGTTAAATCCATTTTTCACACAAAACTTAATGCAAAATCGTTGATGCACAGTTTATGCTATTTTCAAACTTGTAAAAAATCGAAAGCACGCACAAAGGTAGATGTACTCAGTGCAGCGTAACATTTATAAATATCAAGCTATGACGCTGAATTTGGAGGGAAGTGTCAATAACAAATGTGGTAACCTAACAAAAAAAATTCGAATCGGGTGGCTGACAGCGTCACACGGTATCCGGTCCTAAAACTTTTTGATCAAGGTAGTACACTCTACGTTAATTTATTCTGTGTTATTTTGTGTGTTATCGTATAAAGCAGATGCTGTTGACAATTCGAGCGGTCATATTGGATTTCTAAGAAGTCAGTAATATACGATTCCAAACGATATCCAAACTACAGTATTATACAATTTGGAGCATATCTACAGCGTATTGATGATGCTGGGTGTATATAACGAAATAGACTATTTTACCGACCAAAAACGGTAAAAAAAATCAACTCCAGTATCCCCAGAATATTCAATTAATATAAAAGCTACTTGAATAAGCACCCTTACTTATATCAACCATTTTATTAAAAGGGTCTTTTGGTCTTTGTCTTTTACTCTTTGAGTCTCAGTGGTCTTTTCAGACGGAGGCGCAAAAGCTGGAAGAATAACAAATGCGATCCTATTTCTGATCGCCAAAGAGATCATGCCGTTTAATACTGTCGAGAAAGAAGGCTTTAAACACCTTATAAAAAACACGGTTCTCCTGCACCTTCAAGAAAATCCATTACGACTTATATGGAAGAAAAATACAATTTATTGTCTGCTTTTACAAAAACGAAATTGTCTAAGATTAATTATATCTCACTTACAGCTGAGTGTTGGACCGACGTACATAACGCTATAAGCTATTTAGGAATGACAGCACATTTCGAATGCAATGGTGAATTACCTTACGAACAAAAGTACGCGGAATTTCTCAATAATACCAAAACGGTTCAATAATTCATCGATATTTATTTTATTCCCTTCAAAATAATCTTCATCGTAAGCAATACACATATTCCAGCGCTTCTTCCCATCTTTAGAACACTTTTCATAGGCCGATTTAGGAACCGCCTTCAGCTCCTTCTGCGAATTCTCCTGTATCGCCTCAATCGTCTCAAAACAGTTTCCGCGAGGTAGTAACTTGAGTCGTAAGAACAGGAAAAAGTCACACGGGGCAATGTGAGGTGAATACCGAGCTTGCGGAACGGTATTAACTTTGTTTTTGGTCAAATAGTCACATACAAGATGAGATGTGTGAGCCGGTGCATTGTCGTGGGGAAGAAACCACGAGTTGTTTCTCGCGCTTGAACTCGTCTCATGCCCAAAACATCGTGTATAACGCTCTGCACCTATCCGAACGAGGCAGCAAGATCGGCTGCAATCTCCCTGATGCTCACACGACGATCTTTGAGCACAATTTTCATAACTTTTTCGATATTTTCGTCAGTCACAGAGGTGGATGGACAACCAGAACAAGGCAAATCATCAACCACAGTACCGCCCGCTTTAGACTCTTTGTACCACTCGTATGCTTGTGTTTTCCACATTGTCGAGTCCCCGTAGACTACCCTTAACATTTTCAACGCTTCCGCATATGATATTTTGCTAGAAACACAAAATTTCAGGCACACTCTTTGCTCAACTAAATTCGACATAGCGAAATTCGCAGAGTACACCAACAATGAATTGTTTTTCAAAACTATTACGCACAAACTATCGGACACATTACGCTTAAAAGTGACATGTTAACAATAACTGACAGATGTACCAACCTAGAAAAAAAATGATTTTGACAATATCTCAAGGGTGGCTTGTTTTATTGACAAATTCCGGGTACTTTTTAATCGTAAAGTAGTTTCCACGACCCTAGGCATAACCGAGTTATCGCAGTCACATACGAGCGAATTCTTGGGCCAGTGGATGAAAACCATCATGAAGTAATGGCGAATTGATGATGAAAGAGTAAATATGATTGTGTTACGTCCCCGTAACTCCACCACACTGCGCCTAGTATCCGACTATCCTTCGGGCACCAGAGCACACCCTGAATGGTGGCCCTGGCGCTAGAGCTAACGGAAGGCGGATGACATGGACCTCTAACGTATAGAGATAAGAGCGATTCTCCCCAACTCTCTGAAAAATTAGGAAAGGGAAGACGGTAAGTTCAAGCCAATGGGATGCCAAGGAACTTGCCCTCTCCAACCCCTAATTTTAGACAAGGATAGCATCAACACTAGTATAAAAGAGCGGAGTTGTGCTCTAAAAATCAGTTAGTTTTCAGTTTCAGTATCAGTTTTTGTAAAATATTCAACGACACCGGAACAAGGTGAAACCTTGTACAGCTCTCCGCTTTTTTTCAAATCTCTAGTAAAGAGTAAGTGTTAAAATCAGTCTTCGAGATTATCTAGAGTTGCGCGGACCACCGCGAACTCTAACCACCTTCTCTCCTTTTCACTATAGGGTCGCGCGGTCCGCCGCGGACTCTAACTTCCATCTCTCCAATAGAATTGCGCGGACCACCGCGAATTCTAAATTCGTCCTTTACCATAGTGTTGCGCGGACCACCGCGAACTCTATTTCCTGTCAAATATTAACCAGGGAATTGCGCGGACCACCGCGAATTCCTATCCTCCCCCAAAATAAGGGTGTTGCGCGCACCACCGCGAGCATCTCTTTTCCTTTCACTCGAACTCCCAGTTGTCGAACAGGAACTCACAATTTACATTTTTTATCAAATATCATTTTCAAACCCCTACGTAAATTCATTGTTTTAGTGGGCAAATCAAGATCAGGGAGCAGGAAGAACCATTTGCGGAAACTTAAAGCAGAATACCGTGGATACTCCCGTGACCAAAAACACGGCTATTGTACTAATGTGTATGATATTGAGTATGAGTACATTATATCCGGCTCGAAGGACCAAAAAATGTTATGATAATGAGTGTGAGACTGAGTTTGAGTTTGAAATTATTTTTAATCTGTCGACAGGTAGGAAGTCGATACATTCACACGTAGCATGTCAAGTGACAGATGCGAATAGTAAGATTAAGGATCCTGGTGACAAGTATAAATAATTTAAAGCACTCAGTAATGAACAATGATAAATTGAATGTTTATTTAAATTATATAACAGTGATTGCATAAAAAATACCTGGTGATTATAACAAATATATACTGTGATTTGTCTGGCCTGCGTGTTGATGTACTGTTGGTGAGTAGGTTCTCAGGCCTCTGAGTTGACTTGTTAATTCCGTGTGGTTGATCCTGGTGATACAGTCTGGTTGTAGAGCTCGAGTAAAGCCACACGGCAGGCTGATGAGTGTCCAGACGCCGATGATCGGTGCGAGGCAGAATGGCGTCTCTGCTGCCAACGAGCGAACCACGCCGCTGACGGTTGTGTGAGTGCTGCACTAGTCCTGTTGAGTTGCTGTGATTCGCACTGACACTGAATTTACACACGGGTGATTTGATCAAGAATGTACTACACTATAATAATGAATGCGCACAAAAGTGATTGGAACGAATGAATATCTCTGTGAGTTTACGCGGGAACGTGTACTGCGAGCGACTCGAGTGAGAACAATGGCCACATCCGTCGACCACGAGGCAGAGTATCAAGAAGACGGACGTGCGTCACAGCTTGCTTGTGATTCGCTGTCAGCGATGGAAGGCGAGCCTTGTGAGTGGTCTTGCCGATGGGGCCACGCTAACAGCGTTGGCCGCTTGAGTGAGCTTCGATCGAGGATGTGAGCAGATGGACAATATGCATGAGTGCGCAGTCGATAAATCGATATAGCATACCTGCGAGCTATACCATATGACGCGAGGTGTCAGATGATTGTGACTGTAGCGTGTGCATGAGTTGAGTGTGTACTTGGTAGGCGTGAAAACTGAACATAATGAGTACCTAGAATCCGTCAACTTCGATCCCACTGGTTACGAAAATTATTCTTTACAACCACTGGAATTTACCATTAAATTTTTACACCCGAAGTGTATCCCAGAGAGCCACCCTCGCAGATTGTTCTATGAAGCAAGGTTAACAAAATAATAATAAAGTTGAGCCCGATGATGAGCAAGCAGACACGGAGGGCAATACAAAAAAATAATAAACGAAAGTCTAAATTCAATAATTCAAATTTTTTACGATCAAATCACCGAGCCCGTATCCCAGACTAATTAGCCGTAGCTAAGGTCTAAAACAGGGCAATTTCTCGTGTTACTTGGACGTAACAATTGTGACGAACAATGGGGCAAACATCGTTAAGGCGGTCAACGTATGATTTGGGACTAACCGACAACGTCCATGTTTTGCTAACTGCGATTGAATTGCAGTTAGCAAAAGAAATGGTTAGCGTTTTGCGACCAATCGAAGTCATGACGAAAGAATTGTATGGAGAACAATATGTGATGAGTAGCAAATTGATCCCAATGGTGAATAACATGAGGAAGAAGGTTGAATCGTTGCGCACGAAAGTAACGACAGAAACTGCAAAAGCTCCAATAGAACGTCTGAATTCTCAAATAATAAAGAGATTTGGACAAATAGAATCTTCACACATCAACGCGATTTCAACTATTCTATTGTCCAATCGAACGCAGACACAGCCAATGCGACGATCACTCAAGAAAACGACGAAAATGTTGAAGACGATGACAATGATCTGTGGTCATATCACGTGAACCTCGTTTCTCAAGTTCAGGCTGCAGTAGAAGATGCACGAGATGAAAACGAAATGCCAACTGAACTCAAGTACTATTTAAACCAACCGGTGACAAACTTAAAGGACAATCCGATGCATTTTTGGATCAAGCAGTGCGTGACGCTCTATCCGATGATAAGTTCCATTGCAAGAAAATACTTGCCAGTAGTAGCCACCTCAGTACCTTCAGAACGACTATTTTCAAGAGCTGGAAACATACTTACTGATAATAGAAGCCGACTCTCATCCGAACATCTGCAGCAACTATTGTTCCTAAATTCGTTACCACTGATGGCAACTACGATAATCCGTAGCGTAAATATTGAGGCGGGGTGCTGTTGCTGACTCTACATTAAACGGCCTTTATAACATATCAAAGAAAAGATAAAATTACCGGAAATGAACAATTGATCATATCGTAATAATTTTGGTACGAATTTATTCTTTTCTTTAATTCCAAGCAATGTTATATCCAAGACAAGATAAATGACCCAGAGTTAATGATTTATTATACAATATATAATATATTAACTTAAACATTTTTGTATAAATAATATATCAAGATAAAAAGAGAAGATAAAAATACCGGAAATTAGTAATTGATAATGCATATCGTAACAATTTTCACAAAAATTATTCGTTTCCTTTAATTTCAAAGAACTTTATATCGCAAAATTAAGTTATATTTAAAAGAAATAACTTTTTTACAGTAAAAATTATTATATAAAAAATGATAGTTTTATTGCATTTGTATAAAAGTAAGATTTTACAGGAATTACCCAATAAATACAGAATCTTGGCGTTTTGTCGTAACCTGTCATTTCTCTTACTTAAAAGGACATTCGAGATACTTGCGAAATAAGTTTCTCCCTATTCGTTTACCGTGAATAAGGAACGAAATTGTAAACGGCAGTGCACACGTTGTATGCAGAGTGTCTTAGTCATTCGAGGGACTCTGCATAACTGGTTTGCGCGATGAGTAGTTTCGCGAGACTGCACGAAAACGACACTTACTGAGGAATGGTGAAATACTCACAAGGAGAGGCCGCCTACTCGTCATCACGGATTTCGCTCAAATTTATAGCATATGTAGGGCTTGGCTAGAAATGAAAGTACCCAAAGTGGGAACTCCAGATGGCCAAGCGTTTAGAAAATAAAATTTTTAACGCAGATCTGGCACCGTAAAAGCCATTGATGTTAGTATGTTTGTCAAGCAGCGGTTGGCGTAGTTGTAAGAGCTCGGACTCGTAATGCGATGGTCGCTGGTTAAACTCCCCGTGCGGAAACTTTTTTTTTCTAGATTTTTCCCAATTTTAATAATATTGATGTCACAATTAAGCGAAATGATTAATAATTATATCTATTTATTTATTTATACGCAAAAGGCATAGATAAGGAAAAAAATTGGGATTGCGGATTTTTCAACAAGGGATTGTAATTAAAGCGCATACGAAAAAACTGTACATAAAAATTCAAACTTTTATTCTTTTACATTCGATGACTAACATTTGTCGGGGTGATATTCATCGTAGAAACAGGGGAAACAGTAATCATTTCTGCATCTAGCACACGTTGTAAACGCTGCATTTTTACAATAACTGCAAAACTGCTATAAGTCAGTCATAACTAACAAGGAAGGATAGTTTGGTGTCCCCCTCCGATTTTGATGAAACTTACGTATGTTGTAGAGCATCGAAAACTAAAAGACACGTATTTTTTTTTATCGGCGGAAAAACATTTCTAAGGGGTGAAATCGCCCTTCAAAGTTAGGCATGTCGAGGGGTGATTATGCAGTTTCACTCAGAAGGCGTCAACCGATTTTAATGAAACAAAAACCAAAATACTCCTCATTTAAGACAATAAAATTTCCACGTGAAGTTGAAGAAAAAAATTCATTTGCAGGGGTGAAACTGCATAATCACCCTTAACTTTGAAGGGCGATTTCACCCCTTAGAAATGTTTTTCCACCGATAAAAAAAAATACGTATCTTTTAGTTTTCCATGCTCTATAACATACGTGAGTTTCATCAAAATCGGAGGGAGACACCAAACTATGCTTCCTTGTAAGTAAGATATTATCGGTACCAAGAAGAAACTCATAGGCAATCCAAAAGACTGTTGATAAATATCATTTTCAAAGGTAAAATATGTTGAAGCCATTATAAATTTTATCACTACGGTGTCCTCAGTGACAGAAAAATTGTCAGTAAAAAAACCGTGTCCTGCTTTGTAAGCTGTAATGACTAATTGTAATGAAACGTTTGCATATACCAGGTGTACAAGTATGAAATGCGGATGTGGAATTGCAAGTATTGTTGGACGAAGATGATTCGCAAACACAAAAACAACTCGCTGAGCAATTGGGCGTTAGTCAACAAGCTGATTCCAATCGGCTACGGGAGATGGGAAAGATTCAAAACACTGGTAGATGGGTACTACATGAGTTGAACGACAGGCAAATGGAAAAGAGCAAAAACACATGTGACATTTTGCTCGCTCGGTACAAAAGGAAGTCGTTTTTGCATCGTGTACTTACAGGGGATGACAAGTGGATTTATTTAAAACATCCCAAGCGTAAAAAATCATGGGTAAACCCAGGTGCACCATCCACATCGACGGCAAGTCCGAATCGCTTGGGCAGAAAGACGATGCTCTGTGTTTGGTGGTACCAGAGGGGCCTGGTCTTTTATGAGCTGTTAAAACCTGGGGAAACGGTTAATACTAAACGTTACCAATAACAATTGACCGATTTGAACCGTTCGCTGCTTGACAAAAGGTCAGAATACTGAAAGGGGCAACACAAAGTCATTTTTCTTCACGACAATGCTCCATCACATACGGCAAAATCGGTTCGCGACAGGTTGGAAGCACTCAACTGGGAAGTTTTACCCCATGCGGCTTACTCACCAGACTTAGCTCCTTCCGATTACTACATGTCTGCATCGATGGATCGCGCACTTGCTCAGCAGCGTTTTGGTTCGTACAGAGATGTGAAAAAATGGCTCGCAGCAAAAGGGGAAGATTTTTACCGGCATGGTATTCACAAATTGCCCGAAAGATGGGAAAAATGTATAACGAGCGATGGAGCATATTTTGAATAAAGCACTTTTTATAATTGATCTGAATTTAACATGTTTATTTAGAAAAAAAATCTGCATTTCATACTTGTACACCAGGTAAAGACACAACATCGAAGGTCACTAAACAATAAACATTTAGTAATGGTATGCTAGACAAAATATTCTTCAACGAAAAACTGTCTTTAATGTAAGATTTTCTCGAATGTATCAGGAGTACAAATTGAAAATGCGGGATTTTTTTCTATTTTTGAACGTTTATTCTGAAAAAATGGTAACAAATGAATTATTCAAAGTATTGTCCATCGCTAGCCACAACTTTTTCCCATCTTTCTGGCAATTTACGGATACCGTCGCGAAAAAATTCGGCCGGCTTGGCTGCTATCCAGTCATCGACCCATTTTTGGGCTTCTTCGTAAGAATGGAAGCGCTGGTCAGCTAGGCCATGTGTCATCGATCGGAAAAGGTGGTAATCGGAAGGAGCAATATCTGGGCTATACGGCGGGTGGGGTAAGACTTCCCATTTCAGCGTTTGTAGGTATGTTTTGACCGGCGCTGCAACATGTGGCCGAGCGTTGTCATGTTGCAAAATTACTTTGTCGTGTCTTTGCTCGTATTGTGGCCGTTTTTCTTTGAGTGCGCGGCTCAAACGCATCAATTGAGTTCGGTATAGTGCTCCTGTGATGGTTTCGTTCGATTTCAATAGCTCATAATACACCACACCCAGCTGGTCCCACCAAATACAGAGCATGAGCTTGGCGCCGTGAATATTTGGTTTGGCCGTCGATGATGATGCATGGCCGGGGTAACCATATGATTTTTTGCGCTTCGGGTTATCGTAATGGATCCACTTTTCATCACCAGTGACAATGCGATGCAAAAAACCCTTCCGTTTTTGCCGTTCGAGCAGCAGTTCGCATGCAAAAAAACGGCGCTCGACGTCTCTCGGCTTCAGCTCATACGGCACCCAATGTCCTTGCTTTTGGATCATTCCGAGGGCTTTTATACGATGGGAAATGGCTTGTTGTGTCACTCCCAATGAATCTGCGAGCTCTTGTTGAGTTTGACACGAGTCTTCATTGAGTAT
This sequence comes from Cylloceria caligata, assembly GCA_963942595.1. Lineage (NCBI taxonomy): Eukaryota > Metazoa > Arthropoda > Insecta > Hymenoptera > Ichneumonidae > Cylloceria > Cylloceria caligata. The sequence goes on along the minus strand of OZ012706.1, from coordinate 62,797,388 downwards.
TGCCTCCAATTCAGCATTCTCAAACTTTTTCACTTGGCCCGGCCACTCTTTGTCCTCAACGTCAGAATCACCACTTCTAAACCGCACAAACCATCTCTCGCACGTTGAAACCGATGGAACATGACTCGGATAAGCCTCGGAGACCAATCGATGTGCTTCAGCAGCACTTTTCTTCAAATTAAAGAAGTAAATTAAAACTTCCCGCAAATGCTGTTTTGTTGGCACGAAACTCGACATATTGAGAGCTCAAAAAAACTATGAATTTGACACTGCGACAAATTGACACATACTGAAAATTAAAGCTATAAGACGTAGCTTTGACATGAACATAGTCACAGTACTGCCTGATGCGTATAGCGTTAGTAACGCCATCTGTTATCAAACCCGCATTTTCAATTTGTACCCCTGATATAAGTTTTGATAGATGAAATAGAATGAAATCAGCTAATCGATGCGTTGGACTCTTGCTATATGGCAACGCCGCACTGGCGCCTCTCAAGGCGACGTGTTCACACGGCCTTGTACCGTGTATATGTGTATCAATATTTTATCTATAGCCACTCCATACCATATATTCATATTGTATCATATATACCAGGTGTATGCATAAGTTTTTTTCCGGTTTTGTGGTAAAAAAAACACGTAATTTTCAAGGGAAATTGATTTTTGTTTTGTTTAAAATATTGGCCATCGGCTTCTACACATTTCGCCCATCTTTCAGGTAACTTATGAATACCATGCCAGAAAAACTGTTTGTCTTTTGCGGCAAACCATTCGTCGAGCCATTTTCCAACTTCCTCGAAATTGCTGAAGTGCTGCTCTGGGAGCGCATGCCCCATTGATGCGAAGAGGTGATAGTCAGATGGCGCTAGGTCTGGCGAATACGGCGGGTGCGGAAGGATGTCCCATCCAAGCGATTTCAAGGTGTCTTTTACTGCTTTTGCTGTGTGAGACGGCGCATTGTCGTGTAACAAAATCACTTTGCCATGTCTTCTGGCCCATTCCGGTCGTCTTTCGATTAATGCGTGGTTTAAATTAATAATTTGTTGGCGATAGCGTTGTGTATTAACGGTTCCGCCGGGCTTCAAGAGTTCATAATACACAATACGGCTCTGGTCCCACCCGGCACAGAGCATGGTCTTCTTGCCGAAGCGATTTGGCCTTGGTGTTGAAGGACCGGCTTCGCCAGGTGAAAGCCACGATTTTTTTCGCTTCGGGTTTTCAAAATAAATCCATTTTTCGTCACCCGTCACAATTCGATGCAAAAATGATTTCCTTTCGTGGCGTTGAAGCAGTACTTCACAAGTGACTTTGCGATTTTCTATTTGACGTTCATTCAAATCGTGTGGGACCCATTTACCGAGTTTATCGATCTTCCCCATTACTCGTAAACGTCTGCTGATTGTTTCTTGTGACACATGTAATGCTTCTGCTAATTGCCGTTGAGTTTGAGTTCGGTCATCATCCAATAACTCCTGCAATTGCTCGTCTTTGCATTTTTGTGGTCTACCAGAGCGCTCACTGTCTTTCACATTAAAATCACCACTTTTAAATTGTCGAAACCATGTCTCACATGTTCTAATCGATGAAGCGTGTTCACCATATGTTTCTACCAGCAAACGTTGACTTTCAGCAGCCTTTTTCTTTTGATTAAATAAGAAAAGCAATGCGTGCCGCAAATGTTCTTTTTCAGGCACAAAACTCGACACGATCACTGAACGATAAAACAAAGACGCTAGTTTTTGGCGGACTCAACTTGTGTGTGTTTGTAGGTTAATGTCAGACGAACAAAATGACGTATGTGTCAAATTAATACGCTGCGTACTTTTCGCTGGTGCCATCTCTTAGTTAAACCGGAAAACACTTATGCATACACCTGGTATATAGCGATGTCCTAACGTCAGGATGGCTTGCAAACATAGCTTATGCACACACGATCTGGCCTTTTAACTTTAGTCCATCGATATATCGTGTAGCCGGTGTCAATAGAAAACAGCTGATGTGAACCGTGACAGCACAGCTTGCAGGTTACCAAACGTAACCCCCTCCATATCGCGCTTGTGAACATTCGTTTCGAAATTCTGACGTAAATACCATATTTAAACGGTCGGTGAGTCTATATATCTATCGACGTTATGGAATCTATGGAGTTTTTTGAATGCATAGCGCAGTGGATATCAAACATCTCCCGTTGTTTGGTTTGCGAATTATGAGGTTGAAATATGAATAACCGGCCTTCTCCATAAAGTCCCATATTTATTTTCTTATTTTCAAAGTCTTAATTCTTCTTCAAAAGCGCGGTGAATTGGCTCACTATTTTTCTGGCGTATTGGTGTTTTTCTTAACTTCATTATTATAAGACTTCATTATTATTAGAATAGACCGGCCGATACCTATCATCTAGTGACGCGCGGTGCACACAACGAAGCACCGCTACCGCGCGTCACTCACACCATGTAGGCCGGCACGTCGGAGGCAAAGTCCCGTTATTCGGTTAGAAAAGCACGACTAGGGAAGCGCCATCTGAGGCCAGTGCGAATTAAAAACCAACGTTAAAGACCAACGACGAATTTCAAATGGACCAAGGCTATCGATGGGCTGCAGAAGGTGGGCTAAAAGACCGCCTCCAGATTTAGTAATATCAAAAGCATGGGGCGATCGGAGGGGATGCCGGTATAAAAATACCAGAAATTTGGCATTCGGGGAACACTTTTGTTCACAGATCCTGCCGATGCAGAAGTCCAGCTACCAGGAGGGAATACGAAATGAGCCATCGCTAGCTGCAGCCACACTGGTACACACCAAGCCCAGCTGTGACGTCAGACCCTCACTAGACGGGTAGCAGCTGAGCCTATGCTGCGCTCAAGTCCAGCCGAATCGCAGAGCCGTCAAAACAACAACAAGACGGACTCACTCTGCTAGCCGAGGATAGACGATCCGGCGGGCTATTATATCCAAATAAAATCGAGAGCCTACGAGAGCAAGTCACACATTTAAAATGTGCCACCTAGTTATACCACGATAGCGTAGGAATACAAGATAATAAGTAGGATGGAAACTACGGTATCTCCGGGAAAATATTGGGTCTGAAAAAAAGTTCGTGGCGTTTTTCTCGATAGATGGCATCAATTGCAAATAAGGCAGGAAACACAGATCGCGGCGACACCACTAAACGCTCGTTGGAAATGTGACACTTCGAGCGTTACTTCGAGTGTACACCAGGTCTATAAATATGAAACTGGAATTTGACCAAAGATGGCCCTAGCTGTCAATTTAGTTGCCGTAAAACCGCGTTATTGGCGCCATTTCCTTGTTGACATCTCTGACAAATATTTTCAACTCACAACAATACAAGTTTCATACAACAGCATAGTTTGTAATAGCGCTGAACATGTCGAATTTTGTGCCCGGAAACTACGATTTGCGGACAGCATTGATTTTCTGTTACCAATTGAAGAAAACTGCTGCACAATCGCATCGAATGCTTGTCGAAGCTTACGGCGAGCATGCTCTTGGTAAATCACAGTGCTTTGAGTGGTTTAAAAATTCAAAAGTGGCGATTTTCACGTGAGAAACGAAGAACGTGGAAGACCACCGAAAAAGTTTGAAGACAGCGGATTGCAAGCATTGTTGGATGAGGATGTCGCTCAAACGCAACAACAACTCGCGGATCAATTAATTGTGACACAAGAAGTCATTTCCATACGTTTGAAAGCTATGGGAAAGATGCAGAAGATGGGAAAATGGGTTCCACATGAACTGAATGAAAGACAGCAGGAAAACCGAAAAACCACTTACGAAATGCTGCTCGCCAGGTACAAAAGAAAGTCATTTCTCCATCGAATTGTGACTGGCGATGAAACGTGGATATATTTTGAGAATCCTAAGCATAAAAGATCATGGAACTCCAGGCGAACCATCGACATCGACTGCAAGGCCAAATCGCTATGGACGGAAGACAATGCTCTGTGTTTGGTGAGATCAGAAGGGTGTGATCTATTATGAGCTGCTAAAACCTGGCGAAACCGTTAATACTGAACGCTACCGACAACAAATGATCGATTTGAATCAAGCTTTGCGTGAAAAACGACCAGAATATCAAAAAAGGCAACACAAAGTGATTTTGCTTCATGATAATGCGCCATCACACGTAGCAAAACTGGTCAAGGAAACGATTGAGGCGTTTAGTTGGGAAATACTTTCGCATGCGGCATACTCACCAGACTTGGCTCCGTCCGATTACTACTTATTTGCATCGATGGGACACGCACTTGCTGAGCAGTGCTTTACTTCTTACGAAAATGTACGAAAATGACTCGATGACTGGTTTGCCTCAAAAGAGCAACAGTTTTTTTGGCGTGGCATTCACAAATTGTCAGACAGGTGGGAAAAATGTATAGCTAGCGATGGGCAATACTTCGAATAAAATATTTGTTATCATTTTTATACAATAAACGTGTATTTTCTATACAAAAATTCCGGTTTCATATTTATAGACCTGGTAAACATCGAACCTGGTGCTGTATTTGGAAAGTTGTTTGCGTTTGAAAATAGAGAAAAGTGATGGAAAATTGCGCTATATTTTGCAATATTATTACGACAAAGTGAAAAACGCTGCGCAGGCTTGTGAAAAAATTTGTGCTGTGTACGGTGAAGGTACTTTATCAAAATCTGCTCCGCGGAAATGGTTTGTTCGCTTTCGTTCTGGTAATTTTTATGTGAAAGATGATTGAAGCTCTGGTCCTCCAATCACTGAAAAAGCTGATGAAATTCTTAAAAAAGTCCATCAACATAAGTATATCAGCAGTGTCGATATTCGTATGGAGCTCGGGCATTGACCACAAAACTGTTTTGAACCATTTTCACAAAGCTGGCTACAAAAAGAAGCTCGATGTATGGGTTCCTCATGAGTTGAGCGCGAAAAACATGATAGACCGAATTAACATCGGCGATGCGCTGCTGAAACGCAATGAAATCGAGCTATTTTTGAAACGTGTCATAACCGGTAATGAAAAATGGATCACGTACTACAATCGGAAGCGTCAAAGATCGTGGACAAGGGATGGTGAGCCGTCACAAGCGTTCGCGAGCCAGGATTGACAGCGAAAAAGGTGATGCTGTGTGTGTGGTGGGACTGGAAGGGAACCGTCCACCATGAGCTACTTCCAGTTGGTCAGAAGATTTATTCTCAACTTTACTATGGACAACTAGAGAGATTATGTCAAGCAATTGAAAGAAAACGGCCCGAATTGATTAATAGGAAAGGTGTTGTCTTCCATCATGATAACGCCCGACCAGACACTTTGATGAGCCGTCAAAAATTGCGAGAGCTTGGTTGGAAAGTTTTGATGCATCCACCGTATAGTCCAGGCATAGCGCCCTCTGACTATCACTTATTCCGATCTCTGCAGAACTCTCTCAATGGAATTAAGCTGCTTCCAAAAGAAGCCTGTGAAAACCACTTGATTCAGTTTTTCAACCAGAAACGACAGAAGTTCTTCATCGATGGCATCATGGCTCTATCCGTAAAATGGCGAAACATTGACGATAATAATAGAGCATATTTGGTTTAAATAAATTCATTTTCACACTATTAGAAAGGCAGTTGAATTTTACTAAAAAAACATCACGAACTTTGTCACACACCCAATATTAGATTCTATTAAATTTAACGAGATTCGGCCCTGGTATGTCAAACATCTGCGCATGCACTCCGAGTGCATCTCGCTGACGCCGGACTGCCGCGGCTGTCAGGTGGGCGAGCGAGTAGGCCTTCACGGGGATACCAGGTGGGAGCTCTACTCCCACCAACGCTCCCGTGACGTTGGGAGCGAACATCGAGCAGCGAAGTAAAAATACGAGGATAGTTGGAGCTCCACGAGCAGCTGCCAGCGACTTACTGACAGTACGCGTGCTCGGATAAATTACCTAGCAAAGCCGGTCGGTGAAAAGAATTATCGACCGGCACTTATAATTTCATTTCAAAGCGAATCATATCATAAAACATTATTTTAAGTCTCTATCTCAGCGTACGCGATTATAGAGGCATATAAGAGCCCGGGAATAACTAATTGCAAGGCGCGTGGTAGCCAGAATACCAGAAAAAGGGATCGAAGTCGCACAACTGGACTTTATATTTATTTTTCACATATGTATCGCACAATCAACATCATGTTTTCTGGAATAAACCCTACTTTTACCTACTATTGAAGCCTATATTACTTTCCTCCCTGCTCGAGTCCGAACTAAAATCTTCTCAGGGTAATGTTAACGATAAATACCATTACATTATACAGAAGTAGTATGTGGATACCTTTGCTCTATCCCAGTCCTTCCTCCACCATGCGGCTACCCTTACCACCCCACTTTTTCAACACTGCGCTACCCACTCTGCTTAACCAGTGCCGATGACGTGGAGATGATAAAGTGGAATGGTGTGGGCACTCTTGTGAACAAGAAAGAGTAGAGATAAGAGCAGGATGAAGTAAATGCGTCCGCAGAATTGAAAAAATAAACTTTTTGAGTATCTTAATTCGCGTATTTTACATTAGCCATACGGTACAGTAGAGTACTCCCCATGCCGATTTCGCTTCGTGTTAACAGGTTTGCATATTTTCGTTTCTTTACGTGTTACTACCTGATGAAATTCCGTGCATCGAATAGCATCGAATTAAGAACAAATAGGTACGCTCCTAGCTCCTTCACAAAGAAGCGTATCGCGTCATAATTTACGTGATGGCTATTCGCAAAGTTTAGTGTAAAACCCTTTACTTTACATTTTTCGATAGTCGTACCGTCGGGTTTACGAACAAAGTATGCATAAAATGTTGACCCTGCCGAAACGAATGAACTTACATAGCTACCTGGCCCATATTAGGACGATTTATTCATAAAATCTCCGAGAAATTGACAGTTCGGTGGGTCATGCTCGCTGTTACCGGGCGACTCACGTAAATACAGGAGTCCGTATCGCAGTACAATATTCGCCTCCCGAGCCCCTTAACCCCTTGCACTACCGTGAAATTCGGAACAAGCCGTGCCTAACTTCAGACGTTCTTGTTTAGCCCGAAATTAAGACCACGAGTACGGCTCGTGATATTCATGTTTGAACTGAAATATCAATTACGAGCCATACTCGTGATATTCACGTTTGACATGAAATTAAACAACGAGCCTGACTCGTGATATTCAAGTTTGGCCTAAAATTTTCATCACGAGTCAGACTCGTGAAAATAGTGCAAGGGGTTAACATAACTATAAAGTTTTAGGCGAGCCTGTGCCGTCGTGTATGCTGCAATAACGGCGTTCGATGTCGGGGTTGGTTGGATAGCATCGCGATTACTTACATAGTTCACATACATGATCTTGTGATTAACCAGTGGCATACCCGTCACCTCAATCTCCGGACTCAATAGGAAATTCATTAGCTCCAAACGCGTGAAAACAGAAACGATTTTCGTGACATTCTCACGTTGACCTACCTTCCCCCAGAACGAATTAAGTGCCAATTTTGCAAGCGATCGTAAACCGCGATTTAACTGCAGAACATTTCGCACGAGACGTATATCCTCAGACCCCCCGTACAACGCCATGAAACGCTCTATTGTTTCGTCGTCATCGTTACACTTTGCTGGCAGTCCACTCGCCTCCTGTTTTATTTTTATGAATGTTTCGATGTACTTGGGAAAATTACCGCCTCGCCGCGTTGTCGAGTCATACTGCGTAACAAAGTATTGCCAAATTTCATCGATACGCGTCACTTTATATCCGAGCGAGACAGCTTTTCTCAGCTCGTCCACGACCCAGGTGCCGTCAAACGCTCATTCAGTCGCGTTCTCGTGTGTGCAACCAGCGGTTGTGTCCTTGTCTGTACAGCATGTTCTACACAGGGGGAACACTAGTTCTCATGCAAGCGAACAGGCAGTACGGGCAGATACAAATCGCGAGGGACCTACTACGGCGCACTTCATGAGACCCTCGACGGCACGTATATCGTTTTTAAGTCCTACGAGTTCTCAATACTCATCATCTACGTACAGCTTCGGATGTCCAATGAGATATTGTATATTATTACACACCCATGCATACAGCGAGCACAGATTCACAAAGCGTATCTGCTCCTCATTCGCGACATCGTACAGACTCACAACATTTTCCGTTCAACAGCTACAGAATTCATCGCGTGATTCGAGAGGTGTTTGATTGACCATGGAGTAGTTTTTCACGTATAACGACATTTCCTCGTAATTTTCAAGTAATCTGTCAAAATTACATACCTATATCTCGCTTAAAGTGTTCCCTTTCGATCTGATACGCCCGGAAATAATAACGGTGCGCTCGTATCGCTCATCCATTGTATCGCCGGATTTATTCGCGCATCTCTATTCACGCGATAACATCGCGGAAATCCATGCCAAAATCAGCCATGAAATTGAAAAACGTAATGCACCTCAGCCTCCACGTGGTATTCGTCGACCGCTGGTAGGCCAGTCAGAGGGCGATAGTCTCTCGTACGTCCAGCATGAGTGATAACGTTTGCGTTCGAGCCATACGAGCCATGTATCGGCCTTGCGCGATCGCTTATCGCCCCAGCGGTACTTCCCTGAAGTGAACACCGCAATATGATCCTTCCGTCGAAAATTCTTTCGAAATACTCTGATATATGCTGATGCTATCGTCCATGCTTCTGTAAAGGGTTACACGCTTCCGCAACGTATAAGTAACTCGCGAAAAGCTAGATGCGCGCGTCTAAAAACCGTTACATGTGTACGATAATATTGCACAAAGTCCGTTGCAAAATCAAATTTAAAATCGACCTGATTCGATTCTTCCTGATACCATTTTAAAAATCGCTCGAGATTCGCGGAGAATATTGTATCGGGTGAGTAAAAAAGCAGAGCCAGTAGAGGACCTGTGTAATTCCGATATTCTGATATGTCGAATAAACACGGAAATGTATCTTTTGTAGGGGCTTATGATGATACATATAGATTAATTTGGATACACTCAGTCTTTTCTTCAGGATGGTAGAAAATATTTTATTCGTGGATATGTCGAGACTGACGCTTTACACTGTCACCCGCAACGTCTCTTTAGCTCATTGTCTTTCACGCGTCTAACACTTAACTTCGTCGCCCCGCAGCACTACGTTGCATAAGCCACACAGCAACGCTGCGAAACACTTGAAATCGGAGACAGCTGGCCTGCTTGGTTCGACCGGCCCCTCGTTGTTTACAAAAAATGCCTACAGTCGGCCAATTCTGACATATGGACGTCTCGGACATGTAAGGATAATATTGATACACAGAGAATTACAAAAACAAGAAAACGCTTACGTACTAAACTTTCTTCGCAGTTTTACCCTGTGGACATTACATATTAATATACGGTTTCATTTGGTCGACGGCGATCGTCCCTGTATACGGCAACTGCGTTAGCTAAAACCCTTCGACATCGGTAACTACATAACGATCGGAATCTAACACGTTACTCACGACATACGGACCCTTAAATTTTGGTACGAGCTTTTTATTGCATGACGTAGTCACCTTCGTTGTACTGTGTCCCTTTCTTATGTTTCTGATTTTAATACCGCTCGTTCACTTCCTGACTCTTGGTGATTCTCGCAGAAGCAGCCTCTCTGATTAAGACGAGATCGCGCTCCTCGTCGGAATACGAGTCTAGAATCAGTTTCAGCTTATCATTTATTTCGGAAATTTGACCAATTCCGAATAACATTTTACTGGGCGTTTCTCCAGTTGATCGACAAACGGTGTTATTGATCGCGAACTCTACTTTACTTAGCACTTGATCCCATTTGTTCGGACTATCGCAAAGTTTCGAGATCATCGGGGTAATCACGCGGTTAAATCTTTCTACCTGACCATTTGCGCGCGGTGTACTCACAGCCACGAGTACGTGTTTGACCGACTCACTGTCGACGAATTCCTGGAATCGTTCGGACGTAAAAGCCGTTCCGCGATCGCTAACGGTTCGCATAGGTTTACTGTATACTTGAAAGTAACTTCGTAGGTTTTTTATCGCTTCCTCCGAGGTTGTCGACTTACAAGGATACAATTTTATAAATTTCGTAAACGCATCAACGATTGACAAAATGTGCCGATAACCACGTCCAGTTTTTTCCAGGGGACCACAGTGATCCACGTAAATGGTCTGAAACGGCAGATTATCCTTTGGAATACTGCGCAAATATCCTTCCGGTTTGCCGCTTGGGGGTGAGAATTCGATGCAACGCAAGCAATTCGAAATGTACGCCTTTACTTTCTCTTTGAGTCACGGAAACCAGTAGATTTTCATAATGTTGTCCACTACCTTATTAACACCGACGTGTCCGATGTCGTCGTGACACGTACGAATCACATTATTTTCCATTGACGTAGGTACATAAAACAACAGTTTCTTACTCTTATTTTTACGGTAAACGAGCCCGTCTCGAATCTCGTAAAATTTATCGTCGGCTTTCTCGAGTTCATCGCGAATCTTTCGAATCTCTTCATCGCGATCCTGTTGAATTGATAACGTTTGTTTAAATGAATTTCCTTCTAGTATGAGGATACCATGACACCTCGATAGCGCATCGACATGCCCCATTCGCGAACCAGGTCGGTGGACTATTTCGTAATCGTAGTTTTCTAAAAGTAACGACCAACGAGATATTCGAGGGTTAACTGTCTTTTTGTTCAACGTAAGATGAAAGCTATCGCAATCCGTGACGATTTTAAATTTTATGCCGAACAGATAAATGTGGAAGCGCTTAATCGCGTAAATCGCGGCGAGACACTCGAGTTCAAAGCTATGGTATTTTGCCTCCGTTGGCGTTGTTCGTTTGCTAGAATAGAATACCGGTCTAAACATTTTGTCACTTTGTTTTTGCAATAGTATTGCTCCATAACCGTTCTCGCTCGCGTCACAATGTAACTCTGTCTCGAGGTGTGGAGAATAGATCGCGAGTATCGGCGCAGACGACAATGTTTGCTTCAAAGTTTCAAAAACTTCGATCTCTTTCGCCGCGAATTTGAAGGGAACGTATTTCTTGACGAGATCGTACAACGGTTTTGCTATCACCGAGAAATTAGGTATAAATCGTCTAAAGTAACTCGCCAAACACACAAATCGATGTGCCTCCTTCGTATTTCGCGGAACCGGATACCCCACCATCGATTCCACATTCTCTTTACTAGGTTGTTTACCATGTTCGCTGTTCAAATATCCTAAGTACGTAATCTTCTTCCGCGCGAAGGAGCATTTGTCTAACCGAAACTGCAATTGGTGTCTTCTAGCCGTCGCGAACACTTCTTTGAGAATTTCTACATGCTCGTCGAGATTCTCAGTGGCTATTAAAATATCATCAAGGTACAGCAAAATTTTATTCCACGAATCAATGTCTCGAACACTCCGTTAACGAATCTCTGAAACACACGCGGCGCATTTGTCAATCCGAAGGGCATACGCTGATATTCGAATTGCCCAAACGGCGTTACGAACGACGTGTATTTTATAGAGTTCTCTGACATTTTAACATGATGGAAACTATTTCTCAGGTCGAGACTAGTGAAATACTTCTTGTCTTTCAAACGATCGAGGTGATCGTCCATAAGCGGCGCTGGAAAATTATCTTTCACCGTTACTTCATTTAGCTCGCGGTAGTCGACGCAAAGCCTTATCTCGTTATTCTTTTTCCGCACGAGTACGATGGGACTAGCGTACGGCGACTTACTTGGTCTTACCGTACCGTCTTTCAACAAATTATTGAGGATTTCTTTTACTTTCTCTCCGTCGGAAAAAGCTAAACGCCTCGGTCGGAAAGTGATTAGTTGCTCATTTTTAAGACTAATTATCATTTCTGGTTCAGTTTCCTTATCGTCAGATCCCCACTTCGAAACATACTCGGTCTCGTATTGTGACGTAGTCACAATCCTAAAAGACATAAAAGAAAAACAGAATAAAATCAGAATAAAATAAAACACAAAATAACAATAAACAAAATCATTTATTGATAATATCTGAAAAGGGAAACGAAATAAAATTAAAAACACAAATTACTACCGAGAAAAGTATTTATTTATACAAATACAAAATAGTAAAGATAAGAAAAGTACAAAGACAGAAAAGATTAAAATCATAGTAAAGGCTGGCCGAGACCACGAACAAGCTCGATCCTGTCGCATTCCTTCGCTGCCGAAAAACAGCGGGTCAGCGACCGGCTGGCCTCGCTCGGGCAGCGAGGGGATGTAGGGGCAGGATGGCGGGGCTCGCTGAAACAAAAAGAAATTATATGAGACAATAGACAAGAAGAGCTAAAATAAGAGAGTGGGAAAGAAGAGAAAGTATAAAAGGCAGCTTCAAACCGAGGAGAGCTCTCTTATACGTTTCAATATTCGACAAAGTCAGAACTCGCTGGTGCAAAGTAATAGAAAATTTTATAAAAACTGGAAATTACATATTAAATCTAAAAAATTCGAACATAAAAGGGTGTGCATCAGCACTACAAATTTATTTGAACATTAACAGATAAAAAAAAAATATAGTGCAAGTTAGTGGAGGAACAAATCTAAAGATTAATAGCGAGCAGTATCGGACTGGTTGAATAAAACAAGAAATATTCTAAAAAGCCGGATAAAGAAGAGAACGTTCGTGCCATTAAGATAAATCATTAGGTTTTAGTTTAGAAGAATTAAGCGAATAGTATAAGACGGTTTGGGTAGAATAATTAGAAGTAAGTACAGATAGTTATAAGAAGTATCCTGAACGCAGCGCATCGATCCACGAGAAAGACTCGCTTATCGTACCGATAGCTTTCTAAATTGTACACTTGGAGAGAGGATAGAACAAGGAAATAGAAATTAATAGTGTAATAATCAAACTATTAACAGCAGCAAGAAAAATTACAACACAAGGACCGGGTACGGTCAAGTGGATTTCATGCTAAACCACCGTTTTAAACAGGAGAGACTTTCGGAGTGAGAATTTAAAATAAAGCTCAGAAAATTAATTAAGAATTAGGTTTAGGAGGGCACTTGTGAGCCCGACCCAGAGAAACTCGATTTAGAATTTTAAGATAATTAGGAAAATAATTAGGCCAGAAACAATTTCAGTAGTTCTGTAAAACGCGTCGCATGAAAACGACACTACTCAACAGACATAAAAGAGAAGAGAAGGATAAATAAAAAGATCAACTCACCATAAGCGAAGAAATAGTGGGACGTCCTGACCTAGCATCGAAGATTTCTGGAAGAATCAGTCGACTCTCGGATAGAGGATTAACAATCCTCAGGAATAGTGACACTGCAACTGTCAGTATTCCACACCAAGCAAAGATCACTCGCGAACCAGGACCACGATTACCACGGAGAAACACCGCTCGGAGCACACGGAACCGGCACGAACACAATATACAACCCAGCCGAACACGGAACAACGCGGAAAACAACGTTTTTTGATTATTAATAAAAAACAACGCGTCCGCGGACGTAGATTCAACGTCCATAACGGCTGACCGGCGCGCCAGCAACAACGACGCAAGCCCAGCAGACAGCACGTCAGCAGCCAGGCGGGAAAAAGATCAAGACGGCTGAGCTCGATACAGCCTAGTTGAGATATCCACCGCTCAGCGCAGGAGTCGAGAATCTGATAACCTCACGGGTAAAGAAGAACGTGGAACCATCCGAGCAATTAAACATCACTGAGAAATTGTACGGTTAAAGGCGCCAAAAAGCCTCACAACACAAAAATTCTATGAAACTTATTAAATAAACCTTACTTATACCTCCAATAGAAGTCTACAATTAATTATCTTAGTGTTCGAGCCCGAATTCTTCCCCTCAGAAGAACAAAATTTAATGCTAACGTGAAAATACCGTTACAGTATAGTTCTTTTATTTCTTTTGTAACCTTAAAACCGACCTCAGGATCGATGTTCAGTTCCTCGTTAATTCTCGCGGGTGTCTCGACAAAATTAATCATCATCAGCTGGCTGATACAATCAATCTCTTCCGAAGAGTTTTGATTCCTTTTTATCTCTATATTCTCGCCTAGCACGACTGTTATTAATGGATTTCGAGAGAAATCGCGCCCGAGCAACGCTACGCACGACATTGTTTGTTTCGGGACTACGAGAAAGCGTATCTTAACCTCGATTCCCTCGACTTTAACCGTTCTCGTGAATGTACCTAATACGCGGACAGCTGACTTGTTTACCCCATAAAAACTATCACCGTTAGGGGGTATAGGCTCACGCAAATTCGTTGGTACATACTCGCTTCGTATCAGACTTACCGGTGATCCCGGATCGACCACAGCGCTTACCGCATAAATATGACTAACGCTCTTCGAGTCCTGACCAGAGAAGTGAAGCTGAACGTAATACGGATCGCTAACATGTATTGGCTCGATCATACTCGTTGTATTCGCTGGTGTAGACTTCGGTTCTTCTTCCGGACAATTCTTCTTTTGGTGACTCGTCGATCCACAAGTGAAGCACGAGCCTTTCGGTTTCCTCGGCTTCGGACAATTAGGTGCGAGGTGTCCAGACTCGCGGCAATCAAAACACCTTGGCATCCTTTGTTGCCATGTCGGATTCTCGTTGGATGACGTCGAGCTGTCTTTCGACTCCTTTGTCGATTTTCCATCCTTCTTCCACTTCGATTCCCGGTCGAACGTCTTTTTCGGATGCAGCGTAACCTTCTCAAAAGCTTCGAGCAATTCCGTCTGCGTTTTGAACCGCATAATCCGTGCTTGATCCTGTAGTTTTACATCGCTTATACCATCGATAACATAATCAATGATCTCATCCTCATCGATTGGTACGCGATTTGCCAGTATAATTTTATCATAGTGATAATCGCTAAACGGTTCACTGGGCTGCCACTTCCTTTGTTCAAATTTCTTACGTAGCACCATCTTTGTTTGTCAGTGGTCGAACATCTGCTTCATTTCCCGCAACAGATCATCGACACTCAGTACGAGATGACTCGGTTTCGAGTGAAACCATTCAAGCACTCGTCCTTTCATTTTTGAACTTAAAAGAATTCTCGTCGCACTGTCATCCAGAACGTACGTCACTCGCAATAACGCTAATTGCTGCTTCCACCTCCAAAATGTGCCTTCGCTGCCGTCAAATTCACTAAGTAGATCACGAACAGTTCTCACACTCTCATTTGTGGGCAACAAACTACGCTCTCCCTGACTGCTACTCGTTGTTACCGTATCTCTATTCGGTGTGCGTCCTCTTCTCGCGATATCCAGCTCCCTTTGAAGCAAATCACGTTCTCGCCGCAACACTTCGTTTTCACGTCGTATCGACTCATTTTCAGTCGGTATGTACGATGTGCCATGTACCTGTACTTCTGTTTCGACGACATTCGATCGGTTGTTCCGATCCGGTAAATTATCTATCGTCTCGCTTTCGATTATATCGAGCTGTTTTGCCTGCTCTTCGTTTAGGCGTGCCCATATGGTCGCATCACTACTCGTCAATCGCTTTATCAGCTCGGCCTTAGTACGGACCACTGATAAATTATTTTCATGAAGAAAATTCTTCAACTCGGCGACTGTATAATCAGTAGGTTCCTTAGCCGTCATTGTGTTACACTCGCGGCGTCCCGACGCGATCGTCTTCAGCACTACCGAGAACGTTGCTATGCACACTACGAAACACGAATTTTTACACACAGTAAAATATTCGTTACGATCCTCACTCGCACACAGGAGTTAATATCGTAATCGATCGCAGTTATGAATACTTAGCACACAGCTTTAATTATTCAGTCTCGAGCTCCACGATGATCAATAACCACGTACAAAATTCAGCACAAAGCAAAACTCGCATCTCCTTTGTTCGGCGACACACGCACGCGCTTACTCTTTTGAACTTCGGTATGCGTTCATTGTCCCGCGTAGAATACGCGTTGAATCCCACTTCTGAACTGTAGGGGCTTATGATGATACATATAGATTAATTTGGATACACTCAGTCTTTTCTTCAGGATGGTAGAAAATATTTTATTCGTGGATATGTCGAGACTGACGCTTTACACTGTCACCCGCAACGTCTCTCTAGCTCATTGTCTTTCACGCGTCTAACACTTAACTTCGTCGCCCCGCAGCACTACGTTGCATAAGCCACACGGCAACGCTGCGAAACACTTGAAATCGGAGGGCGGCTGGCCTGCTTGGTTCGACCGGCCACTCGTTGTTTACAAAAAATGCCTACACTTTTACTACCTCATCCGCAAAACCGAAGGCCTAAAGTAATACCCTAAGAGCCATGGATAAATAGTTTAGACTATCGATAAAAATCACATTGCCAATCTTCATCGAGACAATCTTCGTACCATTCATAATCAGAGAGAGAGAGAGAGAGAGCAGCTGTGTTTTTACACTTCGATTACATACCTTGGTATAAGCTGCGGACCGAAACCTCTTGCATTATGAGCAATAGAGATGGTCGTTTTAAATTTGTGCGATAATACCAATTTTACGAGCTCCCCAACAGGATATTCGATAAACAAGAATTCGAGTTTACCACAGTCAGCACAATTGACCTCTATATTTCCGATATCAAGACATGTCATGCATATGCACTGTGAAGCACATAAATTGGCCTCAAAATCATAAAACGAAAATCTCGTCGGAGTCTTGTCTTTTTTCTATTCCGTTGGCGCCTCTGGTTTCGTAAGAGGTGCTATAAAACACGCATGAGTAATCGGTAATGTTTTTCTGCATGTACTACAGAACGCTATACCACATACATACATCCTTTTATCCGTTTTTTTAATCATACGCAAGCAGCTTCGACAGATTTTCAATGCTTTACAGACACTGTACCGTCTATATCTACGAGATGTGATACCCGCCGAACCCTCACCCTTGTGATAAGCTAAGCAAAATACGCCAAAGAACGATCAATTACAGTCTGCACAATACATAAGTTGAGAGTCTATATTACCGTTGCAATAAGTGGCTTGACACCGAGCATATTGATAGCTACAGCGAAGCTCGAATACTCGCTTATACTTAGAATTACACTGTGCGCAGAATTCCCGACTACCTAGCGCACCAGCAAGATTTAATATTGGCTGGCCTTGGTGAGAATCCTTGTAATAGAGAATAAAGAGCGTATGACTAATTGTACTTATTGCCGAGAGTACGGAATTTTATTTACCGTACAGAGCCGGAACGCGTTTTCCGAAGGTGAGAAATTCATAAACAACGATCGCTATGCCTTCGTGAACGAAGTAGTCCTGAAAGAGTTGTATCTCGCGCACCTCAGATCCTCTGACGACGTTGCTATGCCCGCATTACGTGTGAGCTCTATCGCTGCGGTACTCGTAAATTGCGCTCCTCGAAGTCCGTTCCGAATTTGACACCATCGACTGTGTAGCGCACCTGAACGAATTTGTCCGGGTTCGGCATGCACTCAGGCTGTGATAAGGGATCGTTGTAGACATAAATTATAGCTATTACTTATGCGTAAAATTGACTTTTTTGCTATAGATTTGTGCGTAAGTACGGTACCCCCACCGGAGTTCTCGACGGTTCGTACTATACACGTCGTCACTCTACAGGTACCATTGTCCTTTCGAAATTCGCGGGCGTTCTGAGCTACACGATTAATTAGTCACAATATATCTCGTACACTGCCCTCGACCCAAGTCAGATCATCAATACCGTCCCGTGGTTTACAAAAATAAAAATCTGTCTCCCGCCCCTGCATCCTAAAGCGTGGAAAATATCGTCTCTTCTCACTGTTGATACCAAAGCATTCACCAGGAGGCAAAATATCACCTCCCCGTATCGCAGTTGTTCCGTCGCCAGTCTGTCTACCTGCAACCATGATTAAACCATTTATTAGAATTTTTCATTTCATTTTTTTGCTGCTGGATATATACGGTGAATATAATATGTGTGACGTAAAAATTACGAATTTATATTTACTTCTAGTCATCGAATCCCTCGCTTGCCCCCGGGAACCGCCGACGCATTTCGTAAACCAACTCGATAGTCGGCGGTCTCGGCACAATGAATCTTGCAAAGCGAAAAACGTTTGGCTCCAGCTCGTACCCTGGTTTTTTCTGTCTAATGTTATTATCCCCTTTATTCTTTCTATTTTCGCTAACGTAATGGTATTATTAAACCTTTACCTGAATCTACTGGGTCTTCCTCCTCCTCCTCCTCGTCATTCTCCTTACTTTCAACGTCGTCCCCCATCTCCTCCTCTTACTCCAACCGCTCTTTTTCATATCCTTCTTCTTCCCCTTCTTTTTCTCTCTCGTTGTCTGTATTGCTATTGGTATCATTGCTTGAACTGTCTTGTCGCGACAGACCTGCGATGGCTCTATCTGGTTCTTTCGCATGAACAACCCTGAAAAGACCGTTTGCTGTTACCATCCTTATCCCTTCTGTGATCATCTGAATCGGTTCTATCCTCCTCATTGAAATCATAGGTGGCAGATCCCATTTCTCCTTCTTCATATTGTGGAACTATACAAAAATTTTGTGAAATAAAGGAATTTAAATGAAAGTAAATATATTATTATATTTACGTCTTTCATTGAGTATTGGTTGCATAGCAGACTCATTCAGCCATCTACGTGGATGAATAACGCGCACCACCGAATTAATAATTATGTGATCATCAAACAGTCCTATATTATGTGTGTTAACTAAATCGCGCTGATGACACTCGCACAGCATGGTGTGAAACTTACGAATAACCGTTTGCGTTGGACGTTCCCATAGCGTAATCTGTAAATTTCTTCTCACCCATTGCGAACTCAACGACGCTTTAATATAAACTCTATCAATTTACTTACCAATAAGGGTTTACCCCCCTGACCATGCTTGTGCTATTAGAGTAGTAGTAGCAGTATCCGCAGTAAATCAGACAATTAACTAGAGATTTTTCAAAGCGGCACGATTATATATATAATAAATTCCTTAATACGCTTTTTCCCTCTTTCTCTCTTTGCATATACTGCAGCGATCTAATGAATACGGCTATCCAAGAAGAAGGCGGCAAACGATTACTTTAAAAAAGCAATATCCATGAAACTATGTCATATTGTTTTCATGTATTCTCAAGGCACACGGCCATGAGGACAATCATCAAATTTCGTGGACGAATATTTTTTAGTTTTCATGTCACAACTTATCTATATGTTAAGGTGCCAGTATGTATGTACGTGTGCGGGAGTATGCAAGTGATTTGAGATATATTTTCTACTGCTATTACTAGGCTATTAAGAAAAATGCGACAAATATCAAACGATATTGGGGAGTCATTTGTTGTCGTATGATGTCCAGGATCAAACGTAGTGGCGATGCAATTGGACAGTGGGTTAATCTGTATAAAACGGGGCATAAACACCGCCGACAATTCATTCGAAAAGTTACAGTCTACGAGATGGCAATTAAAATGGCAAATAACGGTGCTACGTCCCACACGACATCGCCATGTATAGCGAACCCCGCTATGTACGAATTAAATAAATCATTCGATAAAATCATCGTCGCAGGTCTCGAATGGAACTCGGTATCGTATGGAGGTGGTATCGTATGTCCGCGAAAAGATGTGTATCAGTGAAACGTCTCGTGCAACGCCGTACGAGATCATCGGCTCCAAAGAATTGTTTCAAGAAGCGCTCGAGCACATCACGACCTTGCTGGCGCTGAAGGATACCGATCTTATGAATATTATTTTGAAATAATTGGGCTGTTCCGTGGTCATATCGCTGATCATACATCGGGTGTTGCGTCGCAAACGCCATAATTCTCCGTGCGTGTAGCTATTTTCAACAAAGACACAGTTGTAAATATTTGTATATAGTGTACATTTCGCTCAAGATATTATAAAGTATACGCTCAGGACGGTCATAGAGAGAAGAAGAAATGTGAGCTGTCAGAGTCTTAAAACCAAAACATCAGAAAAGGTCCGCGACAGAAAGAAGAAGGAGCTCTCGTCTTTGTTTCATTAACACACCAGATCATGGAATACGTGCCGAGATCGATTAGCAGCGAAGCAATGGAGCTTGGAAAGTAAAAAAACGTGATTTAAAAGCATATAATATTTATATTTAATTATATTATATTGAATTATGAAATTTGTTTGCAGATATGTCAGCCGCTGCATATAAACCGACACGGAAGACTCGTTATTCGTGTTATAGAGAACGAGAGGAGGATACATACACTGTATAGCTAGATCTATATCCAGGAAAGAAAGGCGTCACGCGCTACACTCATCCGTAGTTGACGTCGGTGGCAGCAGGTCATCAACGCTGCCAACTTTGTGTAATGAGTCGAGGCATATCAGGTAAGACAATACCGATTGTTCTGTGCATGTTGTTTTTATTGACCAATGCGGTCAATTAAATACTTGTTTCATTCTTTTTCAGAAGTATGCTATGATGACAACACCCCTAGCGAAAACTGATTTAAAAGTAATATCACAAGTGATAATAAAAATTAATTCCGTATAGTGATAAAAATAAATTTGGCGGTAGAGGAAAAAATCTAAAAGTTAATTGACGGTGGAGGAATCTCCGAGCGAGGAGTATCGTGTTTGCATGGATGTTGCATGCGATGGTAAATGTGTATAGTGCGTTCCATAAAATGTTTATTGATTTTAAAAATACCTGATCTTACTGCGTTTTGTATTTCTATAGCATAATAATTAGAGAATTATATTTGAAGTCTCTCTCTCTCTCTCTCTCTCTCTTTCTCTCTCTCTCTCTCTCTCTCTCTCTCTCTCTCTCTCTCTCTCTCTCTCTCTCTCTCTCTCTCTCTCTCTCTCTCTCTCTCTCTCTCTCTCTCTCTCTCTCTCTCTCTCTCTCTTTCTGCGTGCGTGCGTGGACGTTCGTGCCTGTGTGTGCGCAAAAGGAATTATCGTGGTCGTCACCTTTATCTCTACTGTTCCTTGTTCACCAGAGTACCTCATCTACCACGCTTTACCATCTCCACGTTACCGACACTACATGTGAATGCAGAGTATCAACGTTAGCATTCAATTTTTTTATACCCTCAAGGGATTGAGTGCGGACTAGAGCAGGGCGGAAATGAATGTAGACTTCAGTAGTAGGTAAAAGTGGTGTTTTTTCAAAGTGATCTATCAAATATGGCGATACACAACACAATGGAAAGTTGATGAAATACGCGAGTCTCAGCCCTTTTTTCGGTGTCTGGCAACCACGCGACTCACAAATGTATGTTGTGCCGCGAAATAATTAATTGTACATTATTTCGCCATTGTTCCTTCTTCGCGTGAGGCCACTCACCGAAGTAGAAAAAATGTGCAAACGTAAGCAACGAGCTGCGAGCAATGACCGCTACGAGCTCGAGCTACGACTTGCTGGAATTTGCAAGCGATGTTTATTGTGAAATTCATTGCGACATTCGATTTCGGTCAAAGGAGTGAATAACTGCTTTGCCGAGATCAGTCAAAAGTTTAACATCAACCTGAACGGTTGATCACGGGGCGGACTCGCCGGAAATATCAGATTTATTAGTAGATTCAAACGCGAGAGGTTGGTTCCTCGTACGGGCTCGAAACCACAATGTAGTGTAATATAATTTTATTGACATTTAAATAGACAACGGCAAGTTACCGTTGCCTATAATAAATACTTCCATGTTATATAAATTCACGTTTGCACGAATTACTCGAGATCCATCTTCTAATCGGCAAACGATCCCAAAATAATAACTTTTTAATATTATACCGATTACCGAGTTATCCAATTACACGGTACCGGCATAACATTTGGTGGCAGCGGTGGGATCTGCTGAAGTGATAAGTGATACGCCAGTGTAATTCGCGAAAACCCGTCTAAACTAACGCGAAGGCGCGAAGTGTACGTCGGTGCGGTGTGACATATCGGTCAACTGTTTAAAGACTGGATTCGCGATATCACGTCAAGTCGCGGAAAAACGCACAAAGTGTCGCAACCAAGTACCCGAAGCAGCTACTTGAAACGAAACCGTCGCTTAATCATTAGCGATCCACTAAGGACGAGCCCAGGAACCGTCAAGAAACGGGTCAACGGTGCCAGGGAGGACATCTGGACCAACCTTCGAAGGCAGCTACAAGACAATAGGGCAACAGCACCGAAGGAACAGCACCCGAAGTACCGCCATTGCGAGGACCATCTACAAGATGATCCTCCTGTAAGGGGCGGTTACATTATACACTCACCCGAAAAAAGCGGTACACTTAAAATTTGGAAAAAAATCACTAAATTTCAAATTACGGTAACTTCGTAAATAATGAAGATAGAAAAATTTTTAAAGAATGAAAATAAAGTTTGGAATCTCTACTTAAAGGATCGATTTTATTCAATATTGCGAGATAAATTTATTGAAAATGGCGGGTGACAAAGCGAGAGCATGCGAAATTGAAAAATATTGGTCCGAGTTTGCGACGACCCATCGCGTGAGTCAGGTGTCGCAACACAATGGGATAAAAAGCACGTGATAGTATAGAGTTTCCTCTTTAAAATTATTATTTAATTGTTTCGATAAGATGATTTTTCGCCGAGTTATTCGCATTTAAAGTAAAAAACATCCTTTTTCTTCACCGCAAACTCGGTCCATTTTTTTCCAATTTTGCACGTTTTCGTTTCATCAACCGTCATTTTGAAAACAATTATCGCACATAATTGCGCAATGAAATTTCGAAAAGTTAAAATACGAACCTTTAAAATGCTTTTCATGAGATCTTGCCAGCTGTATTAGGTGCTGAGATATTTAATTCACAATTTTTAATAACGCCGAACTACAAGGATAAGGCCTCCGTGGCTCGTCAGCTCCACGATATTTCACGACTCCAAACTCTCATTGTGGCGTGTGCATCCGGGCGCGCGCGCGCGTGTGTGTGCGTTTGTGTGTATGTAAGCGAGAGAGAGAGAGAGAGAGAGAGAGAGAGAGAGAGAGAGAGAGAGAGAGAGAGAGAGAGAGAGAGAGAGAGAGAACTTGATCAGCGACTTGAGGAGCAATCGTAGCCAAAATCGACCAATTTGAATGGGAAAAGGTTAATTTTTGTTTACTCTTCGTGTTCGGGCGAGAAAGCCAAGTGGCAACAAACTTCCAAACGGGAAATGAGAGTGATTTTATGTGCATTTAAGATTTCAATGGCAACGATAGTTTCCGAAACAAGCAAAAATTCGAATTCGCAAGCTAGAAGAACACACACACAACCACGAGATATTTAATTAATAAAAATTAATCTAGGCGAAAAGCTACCACCTTGGCCTGCGACTTCTGTATGGTACCGAGGACTTTCCTCTCATGTCGATACATGAAAGAAAAAGAAAATCTTTCCTTATTATAACTTTTTAATTGGACCTGTTTGGGCAAGACATTGCCAAATATTCTCTCGCCGTCGTGGCCCGCGACGGATCACCTTCTAATCGATCTCGATATGCTTAAGGTTACGGCAAGCGATAAGTGTGCCGCGGTTCTGACAGCCGTATAAGTGTTTTAGCTACGGGCTGGTTCCCCGCATTCAAGAACTCTCGGTCCGGTTTACCGTCTTAACTAATTTTTGGTACCTGCTTTACGCAAATCGTCTGAACAAGGAAAGACAATTCTCGCTCTCGCTCGTACGCAGAGCGAGTCTTATTGCGAACTGTACGGCAGAAGTTCTACTTCACGTTACGTCCGTAGGTGACGTAACGATATCTTGTATCCTCGCTGCCGGCGAGGGTTACTACGAACTCTCTGCAGCAAGGCAGAAGTTCATTCTAGCGTTACGTCCGCAAGCGACGTAACACACACACACACACACACACACACACACACACACACACACACACACACACACACACACACACACACACACACACACCGTGGATACTACCTTGTCGTGGTGAAGAGGCTTGCGTGCCCTATGAAGAGTCTTGCTGTACCGACTTAGGTTTTACCTTGGCGGGGACGCAGACACGGAGGGCCAGACGAAGAGTACCCACTCTTAGAAGGCGCCTGTAAGGACACACAGGGAAGGTTTGGAGTTTTGAAATACTGTGGAACTGACGAACCATCTGGTCCTTATCTTTATGGTATACAAACAAACAAACAAACACACACACACACACACACACACACACACACACACACACACACACACACACACACACACACACACACACACACACACACACACACTCACTCACACACTCACTCACTCACACATACGCACACACCACGAGGACGGTTTGGAGTCTTAAAATATCGCGGTGCTAGCGAACAACGGAATTCTTATTCTTGCTTTTCAACGTTATTAAAAATTCGAAATTGAATATCTTAGCACTTGAAATGGCTAGCAAGTTTTTACAAAAAGCATTTTAAAGGTTCAGATTTCAACTTTTTGAAATTTCATATCGCAATTATGTGCGACATTTTTTTTCAAAATGGCAGTTGATGAAGCAAAAGCATGCAAAATTGGAAAATAATTGTCCGAGTTTGCAACGGCACAAAACGAAAGTTAAGTGCCGCAACTCAATGGGATAAAAAGCATGTGATAGTACAGAGTTTCCTTTTTGAAATGCTTTTTTAATCGTTTCGATGCGATCATTTTTCTCGACGAAAAATCATCGTATCGAAACGATTATAAAATAATTTTAAAAAGAAGACTCTGTACTATCACATGCTTTTTATCCCATTGTGTTGCGACACCTGACTCACGCCATGGGTCGTCGCGAACTCGGACCAATATTTTTCAATTTCGCATTCTCTCGCTTTGTCATCCGCCATTTTCAATAAATTTATCTGGCAACATTAAAATAAATCGATCCTTTAAGTAGAGATTCCACGCTTTATTTTCATTCTTTAAAGACCTTTCTATCTTCATTATTTACGAAGTTACCGTCATTTGAAATTTAGTCATTTTTTTCCAAATTTTAAGTGTACCGCTTTTTTTTCGGGTGAGTGTACATATACATAAGCCTCGTAGAATCAAAGCCAGTTAAACCCGTAGTTTGGATAAAATATTCCGCTAGAAATATATATCTCTCCTGAGATTTTTGGAAATATTTTCAAAGTAAGGTTTAGTGCGAAATTAGCAACATGCCGGAATCAAGGGGTGCCCGACCAAAGCGTAGGGGCAACTCGCTAGACACGACGTTGTCTGGTACAGGGGTAGACTCTGCAGCGGGCTTAGCTGCAACTGTCGAGGACATCGTGTACGAAGCGCGCAGGGCGTTATCAGAGCTCTCGCCGTCAGGACGAATCCCCAGCCAGACAGGAGGCTCTTGCAGGCCGTCTGACAGCCCAGTTTGGCGTTAACCCACTTAGAGGTGCGTCGTTCGGAGATCACGACAGTATCGATAGCGACGACATATTCAACATGGCTACTGGCGAACGAACGCCTGAGCGCATCACAGAGGATATGGTCGAGCGAGAAATCGAAAACATGCGAACAATAGATCGCGTAGGTTACCCATCCGCTACTGGTACGGTAGCCCGGTCGGTACCCGCAAGAGTACGATATTATTTAGAGGCGGTGGACTGGAGCGATTGTGAAATGGAAAGAGCTCGACCGCAGTACGAAAGGCTGCACCGCCTCCCTCACAGCCTCAAGGACGTACGCGATTCGAGGAGACCCCGATGCCTTCAAACATGCTCAGCCTTAGCCTGGGGATAAAAATGGTGAAAATATTCGACGGCAAAGACGCAAAGGCATTGCCGCTCTTTTTGAAGTCCTGCGAGACGATATTTCGCAGGGTAGCCGAGGAGGAGCATGACACCCTCCTGGAATTAATAGTCATGAGTAAGTTAGAGGGTGCGGCAGCAAGTCAACTGCAGAACTAAACCATCGCTACTATGGCGCAACTCAGGAGCGAGTTAGAAGCATTGTGCGGACAACGGAAGTCCCTGGCCGCGTTGCAGATGGAGTTCAGCTCCCTCCGGCAGGGACAGAATGAGGACATCGCCGCCTACGCGGCAAGATCGGAGAGAATTACAGTAGACATCACCGAAATACTTTGTGAACCGTTGAGAACTGAAGATCAGGAGATGACCGTCGAGAGTGTCACCCGACGAAGCGTACAGGCCAACTTCGAGAATGGACTGCATAGGCAGATCCAAATTCTGGTGAGATCGCGCAATTACGCCACCCTCCACGAGTCCGTAGCGGGAGCGACAAAAATCACCAACATGGTGCAGCCAAAGGGAGGGATAGGTGGAGCACTAGGCCACCCAGCAGGTCCCGAGGCGCACCACCCCGGCAGGAAGAAAATTGCTTCACTTGCGGGAAGCCAGGGCACGTGGCTCGAAACTGCTTCCGCAGATCGGGAAGAGTGAGGCTACGGATTTCCAGTGAGAATAAATCCATACACCACGTCGAGGTTGTATGTAATTATTGCCAAAAGAAGGGCCACTTATGGAAAGACTGCAGGAAGAGAGTATCGCAAAACAAGAGCGAGCCTGCGCAGTCCTCACAGCATGCCCCATGTCCAAGGAACTCAGGAGGCAAGAATGAAAAGTCCACAGTGACAGCAGCAACGGGTCGATCAATTGCGATACCATCCCGCTGGGTACGATGAGATTAAACACACTCACGGTCCAGCAGAGACCCGTGCGCAGGAAGAGCAAGACAACGCAGCAGATACTGTAAGTAACGCTGCCAGCGTCCAGCGCACCGGCCAGTGACTTTGACATTGCTGTACCGTTGGCCGCGACCGGAGTAATCACTCTCAAGGCGGACACCGGGGCGCAGTGCAGCATAATCAAGGAAGGCTGTCTCAAATCGGAGACCATGGTGAAAGACTGCACCGTAGAGCTGCAGGGGGTGGCGGGCAAAAAATTCACCACCCTCGGGATACCTAAAATTGTGCTCGAGACACCGGCTTTAAATGTAGAGCATTGGTTCTACATCGTTCCGAACAATGTGCCGTTGAAGGCAAACATACTACTTGGCATGGACTTCATCAAACAGCATAAAGCGGACATCCTGCATGGCGAGATTCTTAAGTTGTGTGGGCACTGCATGCCGCTACGGGACGGCGCGACGAGAATATATTCGTCACCACACAGTAGAGCTGCCGCCACATGCAAATATATAGGCCTGCTTACAAACATAAAGTTTCCTTCCGGAAACGGGTCTGACATGGATGCCGCCAAGGAGAATAAATTTGTCGGAATACCTATAAGGAGCGGAATCAGCCCAGGCAAAGTAGCGAGATCCCGTGTCACACTGTTAAAAACCAATAGAGTGAGTTTAGAAATTTCTAAACACGACAGGGAAGTGCAACAGCCGACGGCGACACTCAAGCCGTCGGAGATAGCGAAGGCCGCACGTAGCCGACAGTCAAGACACTGCGCGTAAGCTCAGAGAGCACGGGGAAGAAGGCCAAATGTTTCGCGCTGCGACAACGGAAGCTCGACTTGGAGCATCCTAGCAGTGAAAAGCAAGCAGTTCACGCTGAAATAATGCGCAAATACAAGGGTGTATTTTATCTACGAGGGAACAAGCGACAGCGCACGCACGAGGTGCCGCATCGCGCACCCTTTCAGGTCGGATCGAAGGACCTAGGATTGTAACCCTTGCCTGGGAAGAACGTAAAATCGGGGCATGGGTTCGGTAAAATGCATACTAATGCAGATACTCTGAGTAGCATATACGCGACCACACGACCTCAAGTGGGACCGGAAAGGAAGTCCCACAAGAACGAGAAAGATAGCGCAATCGGGTACACGAACAGAAGAACAAAGCGGAGAGTCGAAGATACCAAAGGCAACCACGATAACTCGTCGAAGCGAGAGAACTCGCCCACGAGAAAGAGAAGTGGAGATGCCGACAGACAAAATGCTTGCGGAAGGAATACTCCAGCCCAGCAGAAGTCAATGGAACACGCCGCTGATTGTCGTGGCTAAGAAACCCAATGCTACCGGAGTAAGGAAAATGCACGTAGTGATGGAGATTCGGAAGTTGAACGAAGCCACCATCGGAGACTCGTGCCCACTGCCCAATATAAGCGAAATATTGGACCTGTAGGGACGAGTCCGATATTACACGACGTTGGACGTCGTCTCTGGATTGCACCAAATCCCGATAGCGCAGGAAGACATGGAGAAACGGCATTTTCCACTCCGCACGGTCATTTGGAATTTAACCACGTGCCATTCGGACTCAAGAACGCGCCACCGACTTTCCAGAGGCTAATGAACTCCACGTTAGCAGGACTACAGGGCGTCATATACTTGACGAAATCGTAATACACGGAGAAAGATCTACTCGCGATAATTTGGGCTCTTGCTCAGTTCCGGCCATATATTTGTGGTACTTGTTTCACGGTCGTGACGGACCACCAACGTTTCACCTGGCTGTTCGGAGTAAAGGGCCCAGGTTCGCGACTAATGCGTTGTAAAATAAAATTGGCGGAACATGAGTTTAACGCCGAATATATGTTAGGAAAGCGTAATACAATTGCAGATGCGCTGAGCCGTATCTTCATAACTACAAGGGCCCAAGCGAGAGCCAAGAACGAAGTCTGTGGATCGGTAGAGGACAGCACTACGGGGCAAGTAGGCACAGCGAATGACCGCACAAAGCGGAGGGCCGAAGATACCCTTTATAGACGTGGTGGTTCGTCGGAGCGAGAGGTCGAACTTGCCCACGAGGCAGAAAAAAAGCCACGAGCCAGCTTAGCGACGCGGCAGAGCGAGAGGCAGCGCCTGTGAATGTTTCAGAAGAGGACAGAGAGATCCGCAGCGTGCATCCAGGTTGCTCTACTGAACCCCACAGCCCCGCCGCGAAGCCGTTTGGTCGGGGAAGCGGCAGACCACGCACGCAAAGCAGGGCACTGGTAAGACTGCGATCATCACCGAAAAAGACAGAGTGAGCACAGCACAGCATGGCGGACCCGCGAGGCGCGGAAGACCGTGAAAAGCAAACGTTGCAAGGCCACTCGAGACAGAGAGCGGCGCAACGGCGGAGCTACCGGTGGGCACACCGAGTGACGAATCTACGGACAGAGCACCGCAAAAGCCTGATGAGGAAGCGAAGCACGGCGGGGCCCGTAGCCCGCAATATTGCAGCAGCGCGAACGAAGACAGCGCTACAAAGAAGTATGGCGACTGCCGCAGTGGCGTAACCAGACCGTCTCTCGATGATCGCCTGAAAACAATAAGAGAATATCACGACATTACATCGGATCCGGACCAAGTACGACTGGCCCGGCCTAAGAAGGAATTTGGAAGGGATACATATCGTCCTGCGAGTCCTGTCAAACGAACAAAATCAGGAAAGGGGAACAAGTGTCGATGGTGCTAACAGATACCCCAGCGCGGTCATTCGAAGAAGTTACGGTCGATATGTAGGAACGCTACCTGAAAGCACATCTAGAAAAAAGCATATACTTACTATCCAGGACGCGCTCACGAAATACAGTGCAGCGATATCACTGCCGAACCAAGAGGCTTCGACAGTCGCTAGAGCACTAGTAGAAGATTCAATTTGCTGGCACGGAACGCCGGAAATAATATTGTCTGATCAGGGTGCAAACTTCGATCTTCAAGGAGATGTGTCGATTGTTGAGAATTAAAAAGATACAAACAACGACCTACCATCCAGAATCGAACGGCGCATTAGAGAGATTGCATTGAACCCTCGCTGAATACCTAAAAAAATTCATAGATGAGGATCACGGAAATTGGGACCAGTGCCTTCCGTATGCGATGTTTACGTATAACACCACGCCATATACGGGGATTGGACTGTCTCCCCACGTATTGGTGTATGGACGCGAGGCTGAATTGCCGACCGCCGTAAAACAGGAGCCCTGCAGCACCTATGCCTACGACGACTACGTCCACGAGTTACGCGAGCGATTACACGCTGCATGGATTGTAGCACGCGACAACCTGGAGGGCGCGAAAAGACGGTTGAAGAATACGTACGACCAAGGTGCACAGGTACAGGGGTACCGCGTCGGCGAACGCGTACTCCTCCGTGACGAGACGGTGCGCAGGGGACGGTCAGCCAAGCTGACCCCGATGTGGACGGGACCTCACAAAATAGTAGAGAAGAGGCCCCCCGTCAATTATGTAGTCCAGAAGGGACGTAAAATCCAAGCGGTGCACGCAAACCGCTTAAAGCTCTTTATCGAGCACTAATAGCTCAGGAATTGAGGAATTCGAATACATATAGCTAATTCGAGTAAAAGTCTTCTTAGGAGACCTAATTTCATCAACAGAAAATAGAGGGTCATTAAGTCATTGTGCACACTCTAGTCGGTTGATATACACATGTTAATTGTAATTCGATTTCCGCAAATGACAGTGTAATATGCCAAAATATTTCCATATTTCAAGACAATATTAATATTTATGAAAAAAAATATATATATTACACCGGTTAAGCTTCAGAATGAGGAAGAAGGTACACGTAAACAATCTAGTCCCAAAGCTGAATAGAGCACAGCCAAGCGTCAGCACTTATGCGACTGGCTGACATAAAGGCCTACAGCGAAGGTGACGCAATTATACTCGTACTCGACATACCGATGATCGGGCAGCAACAGTACAGTATACAAAAAGTATACCCTATGCACACGCAAGCAGCAACGGTGGGTACCTCTACGTGGACACGATTGGGAGTCACGTAGTAATTGACACCGAGAATCGTAAGTGCATGAGGAAGACAACCGATGACTTTAAAAATTGCAAGGTACCGAGCAAATTTTACATTTGCCCGCTGACACACCTACAATGTCACTTACAAACGACGAACCCTCCGAAGTCCCAAAAAGACGCGAAAATGGACACAAATAACCGAAATACTGGCTTTGATAGGCATATGTATTGTAACCGCCCCAGATTTGAGCGTGAAAACAACGGGGCAAACATCCCAAGTCATCCGAAAAAATTACTTTCCCCCGTACGATCTAAAACTGAAAGAAATAGAGGCTCAGACGCCTTCTACTCAGACCACAGAGGAAATTACGCTAGCAAGCGTTCTGCAAAATCCGGAGGAGCTGCAAAAGCTCGAAAATCAAGCAGAATAGATGTTAAAAACCCTCGACATCACCGGAGGCGGGACGCCGTATACCGACATCATAAGCCTCTACTCGCTGAGTGCAATAGCACCAATAGCCTTGGTCGGCTTCCTTCTGTTTAAATGTTACAAGTGCACACGGAACCGGATACCGACAAGGACAACCGAGGCAAAGACCCCGGCAGCATCCAAGGTAAATTACAACCTCGAGACGTTCGGACGGCAACTGCGAGCCGAGCGGGCCAGGACCTGGGAAACTCGCCCCCTCAACCGAGTGCGATTGCTAGATCGACAATGGAGCAAATATAGCAAAAAATTGTCAAAATCATGATCAAAATTGTATTGTCTGCTATATTGTCCGATATATAAAATATCAAATTGTAAGAGAAAATACGGAAAACTAGCCGATGAAAAAATTTTTTAGAGAATTTTTTTTTCCTTTTAAGGGGGGCGGGATGTTGTGCCGCGGAATAATTAATTCTACATTATTTCGCCAATGTTCCTTCTTCGCGTGAGGCCACTCACCGAAGTAGAAAAAATGTGCAAACGTAAGCAACGAGCTGCGAGCAACGACCGCTACGAGCTCCAGCTACGACTTGCTGGAATTTACAAGCGATGTATATTGTGAAATTCATCGCGATATTCGATTTCGATCAAAGGAGTGAATAACTGCTTTGCCGAGATCAGTCAAAAGTTTAACATCAACCTGAAGGGTTGATTACGGGTCGGACTGGCCCGAAATATCAGATTCTATTAGTAGATCCAAACGCGAGAGGTTGGTTCCTCGTACGGGTTCGAAACCACAATTCATTGTAAAATACTTTTATTGACATTTAAATAGATAACGGAAAGTTACCGTTGCCTATAATAAATACTTCCATTTTACATAAATTCACGTTTACACGAATTACTCGAGATCCATCTCTTAATCGGCAAACGATCCCAAAATAATAACATTTTTAATATTATACCGATTACCGAGTTATCCGATTATGCGGTACCGGCATAACATGTAACTCTCGGGATTATGAGATTTCTCGAATGGTAATCTTCGAAACTATTTATTAGCTGCGCAACTTAGTTCCCGCTGTTTTTAAGAGATAGCTCCAGTAGTAAGTGCTGGTCGATTGAGACATAACCAAAACGTCATGAACCAAGCTTAGATATATGGTAGACAAACCGCTTCGACACATCAGTGATTTTGTTTTGCGTGATTTGGTTATGTGAAAATGTCTGATTTTGTGCCAAATAATCGTCATTTGCGGGAAGTGTTGCTTTTCTTCTTTCATTCGAAGAAAACGGCGACTGAAGCGCATCGAGAACTCCAAAAAGTTTACGGAGATGCTGCTCTAAGTGGAACAACATGCTGTGATTGGTTCCGTCGCTTTAAAGACGGTGATTTTGATGTTGACGACCGTTCGCGTGAAGGAAGGCCAAAAACCTTCGAAGACGCTGAATTGGAGACATTGCTCGATGAGGATCCGTGCCAAACGCAAAAAGAGATTGCTTCAGCATTAGGAGTTACCCGCCAAGCCATTTCCAAGCGATTGCATGCGTTGGGAATGATTCAAAAACAAGGAACTTGGGTTCCTTATGATTTGAAGCCAAGATACGTTGACCGTCGTTTTTTCGCCTGTGAACAACTGCTCCAGCGGCAAAAAAAGAATTCATTACAGCAACCCAAAGAGAACAAAATCATGGGGACTGCCTGGTCATGCTTCTACGTCGTCTGCTCGGCCGAATATTCACGCTGCGAAAATTTTGCTGTGTATTTGGTGGGACCGCGGCGGTGTTCATTATTATGAGCTGTTGAAACCGAACGAAACCATTACTGGGGAACGGTATCGAACTAAATTGATGCGATCAAGCCGAGCACTGCACGAAAAGCGGCCACAATACGAGCAGAGGCACGAAAAAGTGATTCTACAGCATGACAACGTTCGGCCTCACGTTGCCAAACCCGTTGAAACCTACTTAGAAACGCTCAAATGGGAAGTCCTACCGCACCCGCCATATTCCCCAGATATTGCGCCGTCCGATTATTACTTGTTCCGTTCGATGGCACATGGTCTGGCTGATAAGCAGTTCAGCTCATATGAAAACATCTCAAAATGGCTTGATTCGTGGATAGCCTCAAAAGACGAACACTTCTACCGTGACGGCATTTGAGCTCTGCCAGAAAGATGGGAAAAAGTTGTCGCTAGCGATGGGCAATATTTTGAATAATTCATTTGTAAACATTTTTTCACAATAAAGTTGCATTTTCATAAAAAAAAAACAGCGGGAACTTAGTTGCGCACCTAATAATACTGTTAGACAGGTCTCATCCTGAATGGATATTACCATGAGTTGCCTACTTGCGTTTTCTGTCGGCTTTAACTTTAGTCTGTTTACTTATTTTGTCTGGCTCACGACCGTGGGTCTGTTACCGCTCGTAGATGTCTAAGCTTCTACCTACGTCACGAGGTCCGTTGGAAGGGACGAAGCTCTCACTCGAGTATTACGGTGGATATATTATCTTTTTTTAGTGTCCCGCAGCCATGCATTATTTCCCTCTCTCATAACTCTATTTTCCTATGTTCCATAGTCGCATATGTTCGATTTCCTTCTACATGTTTTGGGTTTTTTATTTATTCGTTTATTATTTCGTTTCCTCTGGTACTATACTGGTCAAACCGATTCTTCCTCGGTAATTGCTGAGACCGCCTTTGTGGTTGTTCTCAGCTGGCACATTGTTTGGCTAGACGCAGTAAGAGTTTGGCTGCTAGACGTCCAGTGTGGTGTTTGACGTCACAGCTCAGTTTTTTTATAAAGAATAAGGTGCTTGGTATTGTTACGTCAAAATCGCGGCCTATCTTACGAACCCACGAATTTAACATAGATTTCACGTTTCGGTGTATCTTTTCCGTGCTCTGGTCAAGGAGAATAAATTCTCCCTTTACCACACCCAACGAGAAAATACCGAAGACGCAAGCCCGTTTTTGAATCTAACCTCGCGGAAAATTACTCGGGATAGGGCTGGAGTGCGTTTTGTTCTTGGTTGGAGATAATCACTTCACGAATAAGGGGGTGGGACTTGAATGACAATTTCACGCGGAGCAAGATTTCACTTTAATTGGTAATTGAAAATTATACCTACGGTTGTTTGTTGCTGTGGTTCTTGCTGTTGAACATTGGTTGGGCGTAGATTAATGTAGTCAGACAGACTCAAAATCGAACGTAGGCGTTGGTGCGTATTAATAATTATTTATTGAAATAAAACTACATGAGTAGTTGAATGTTGCACGTTCAATATTCCCGATTTCGCACGGGTTAATAATTATAAGTACTGTACTCGTACTGTGTACTACTCGAAACTATACTTTGTGAAAATTTAGCCGTGGTGAGAAATTATCGTTCTGTACTACTTTATTTCCCGGCAAACAGTACTACTTGTTGCCTTGAGAAAAGTCTAACTCACTGCTAGCGACTTATTGACTGCCAGGCTAGTGATTAGTCTTCTACTTGACCCCCCATGAAACTGTCGGTGGAAGTGTCGCCGGCCGATTTTCGCGGCCTTTTATAGGGCTCCTGAGCGTCGAAAATTCTTGTCGTCAAGTACATAAAAGAAGAGAAGGGATAAAACCCTATTCTGATTATAAGAATTTCCCCGTGGTCTATCTCGACCATACACGTATTCATTCCCCTTACTCCGCAGAGTAGCTTCTCGACATGCAGAGCCATAGATCTATGCAAGTGCATCGGTACGGCGCGCTCTGATTTGTACGCGCGATGTGCTACACAGAGGACCACGCGATTAGGTGAGGGAACGCGTTCGAGGCGTTTTTCCCCTGAAAATGAGGCGATTTTTACCACCCCGCTTCTAGGCCTACTTTCGATAGAGTTTCCTAGTCTAGGTAATATCCTTATGCTCGCTTCTATGCAGATGTGTCTATGGTAATGGCTTAGTTTTTCAGCGTTTGTACGGAACTTAATTAAATCCTTCACATGAAACCACTAGTAATAATTTTGTTACATATTCTGTAGTTAACTTCGACGTATGCAACCTGATTTCTGCGTTAATCTCTTATCAGTATAAATGGTTTTGTTGAGCTATGGCTTATTCCAAGCATCATTGGTTATTCGTTAAATTAGTGATTACTCTACTTATATCAGGGGTACAAATTGAAAATGCGGGTTTGATAACAGATGGCGTTACTAACGCTATACGCATCAGGCAGTACTGTGACTATGTTCATGTCAAAGCTACGTCTTATAGCTTTAATTTTCAGTATGTGTCAATTTGTCGCAGTGTCAAATTCATAGTTTTTTTGAGCTCTCAATATGTCGAGTTTCGTGCCAACAAAACAGCATTTGCGGGAAGTTTTAATTTACTTCTTTAATTTGAAGAAAAGTGCTGCTGAAGCACATCGATTGGTCTCCGAGGCTTATCCGAGTCATGTTCCATCGGTTTCAACGTGAGAGAGATGGTTTGTGCGGTTTAGAAGTGGTGATTTTGACGTTGAGGACAAAGAGCGGCCGGGCCAAGTGAAAAAGTTTGAGAATGCTGAATTGGAGGCAATACTCAATGAAGACTCGTGTCAAACTCAACAAGAGCTCGCAGATTCATTGGGAGTGACACAACAAGCCATTTCCCATCGTATAAAAGCCCTCGGAATGATCCAAAAGCAAGGACATTGGGTGCCGTATGAGCTGAAGCCGAGAGACGTCGAGCGCCGTTTTTTTGCATGCGAACTGCTGCTCGAACGGCAAAAACGGAAGGGTTTTTTGCATCGCATTGTCACTGGTGATGAAAAGTGGATCCATTACGATAACCCGAAGCGCAAAAAATCATATGGTTACCCCGGCCATGCATCATCATCGACGGCCAAACCAAATATTCACGGCGCCAAGCTCATGCTCTGTATTTGGTGGGACCAGCTGGGTGTGGTGTATTATGAGCTATTGAAATCGAACGAAACCATCACAGGAGCACTATACCGAACTCAATTGATGCGTTTGAGCCGCGCACTCAAAGAAAAACGGCCACAATACGAGCAAAGACACGACAAAGTAATTTTGCAACATGACAACGCTCGGCCACATGTTGCAGCGCCGGTCAAAACATACCTACAAACGCTGAAATGGGAAGTCTTACCCCACCCGCCGTATAGCCCAGATATTGCTCCTTCCGATTACCACCTTTTCCGATCGATGACACATGGCCTAGCTGACCAGCGCTTCCATTCTTACGAAGAAGCCCAAAAATGGGTCGATGACTGGATAGCAGCCAAGCCGGCCGAATTTTTTCGCGACGGTATCCGTAAATTGTCAGA
Organism: Cylloceria caligata; assembly: GCA_963942595.1. NCBI lineage: Eukaryota > Metazoa > Arthropoda > Insecta > Hymenoptera > Ichneumonidae > Cylloceria > Cylloceria caligata. The sequence goes on along the minus strand of OZ012706.1, from coordinate 62,761,067 downwards.
AAGATGGGAAAAAGTTGTGGCTAGCGATGGACAATACTTTGAATAATTCATTTGTTACCATTTTTTCAGAATAAACGTTCAAAAATAGGAAAAAATCCCGCATTTTCAATTTGTACTCCTGATAGCTAATAAGTTTTCTTAAATAATTTGTTAGTTAGACGTTAGACTTCTAATAGTTAATAAGGTTTCTTAAATAATTTGTTAGTTAGACGATTATTCTCGTGCTATAGAAACGAGAGCGAGAGAGAGAGAGAGAGAGAAGGATTTTACTTGAGAGCGACTCGTCTAACTTGGTTACTCGTACATTTCGTTCGTACGCAAGTCGGCTAGATCGCCGTTCAGCCCTAGCGATAAGGCGTTTGTCGTGGCGTGGAGCGTCGGCCAGCCTCGCTTTCCTGCAGAGGAAGCTTTATTGAAACGCGTTACCGTTTTCTCTCTTTCTCGATTCGTTTTACTTTTGGTATTTAGCTGTAAAACAATCTTAACATTTCATTTTATCCTATATATATATGTAACATATTCCATATATATAATTTGCTGGTAAGACTAGTGTTTTTATACATGGAAACGAGAGAGAACGAGAGAGTACTTTTCTTGAGAGCGACTCGCCCGACTCGGTTACTCGTATTTTTCGTCCGTACGCAAGTCAGCTAGATCATTGTTCAGACCTCGCGCAAGGCGTTTATCGTTGCGTGGAGAGTCGGCCAGCCCCGCTTTCCTGCAGCAGAAGCTTCATTGCAACTCAATTTTAGTCTTATCTCTTTCTCGTTTTTCTGTTTGTTTTCGCTATTTTACCATAAATTAATCCTAATATTTCCTTTATCCTTTCTATATAGGCATAACATGTTCTATATATTTGTGATGGTATTTTTACCATAAATTTCAATATTTTACGAGAGACATATTAATATAATCCCAAGAGAAAAGGGGAATTAATCCTGATATACTGATCTTTCTTCTATTACCCGACTATACCTGGTAAGTTCATGTGGGTTGCACTCGTTTTCGAGTGACAGCCCTGAGTAGTTTCCATATGGAAGCATCATTGTTCTTTTTGCTGCTGATATTTTACCTACAGTATTCGTGTGAACATTTTAATATTCATAACTCTTTCGTTTAAATCAACAGTTCCTCCACTTTTGTTAATTGTTTCGCTTAGTTAGTAATTGTTCGTGATTTCATCATGTTTGTAAAGAGAGAGAAAGAGAGAGAAGATTTCAGGCAAGAGCGGGAAGAAAGGGTGCGGTCGCTTGGTCACGTGATAGCGTTCCCTCCAACCGCTCCCTTATGACCAACAACGCCCCGACTGCGACTAGCCGAACCCCTGGTCTAGGATTGAGGGTAAGGCCGCGCTGAATCATAGATCCCATGGTTTGAAAGTTTGCCTTTTGACCGGGAGCGCCGAAAAATTCCATCTTTACAAGATTAATTCTTCCCGGGAGACGGTCGGTTGGGCCGCATCTTCACCCTGTTCCGATCTCCGTCGCTAGAATCGCTCTCCTCTCCTCTTAAGAAGTTCGAGAATGAAGGAAAAATTTGGGAAGTTACTTTTACTGTAGCGAAACTAAAGCAGAAGAACTTTACCGTAATCGAAATGAAAAAGATAAACGCGACGTTACGTCAGGACGTAACACCTCCCCCTTAAAACGATTATTAAGAGAAGCCTAATAATCGAATCCGAGGGTGAAGCTAACAATTTTCCAATTATGCTTGTCGTACTATTCTTTTTCTTTTAACGACTTGTCTCTTGCAAGATCTTGGAATCTGTATGTGGTACTAGCTTTTGGTTCGTACCATGACGAATTCGTTCAACACAAACAAAACGTTACCTTTAATAGAGAAAGGATATTTGATTGGCAATGGTTTGGCCATATTGCTATTCTTGCTTTGGTTAAATATTGTTCTACGTTAAGTGTATGTATATGTGCGATTATATTTCTTCGGATTTGTCCGTGCTTAGTAGGAATATTATATGGTCCTAATTTTTAACTTAATTATTTCGTTGCATTATATTTCCCGACAATAGGTGTTATGTTATTGTACTTATATATGCGTCCCTTTATTTATGGGCATTTGTATTTCTCTCTTTTCCTTTTCTAATATTTTCTTCGCTTGTTTACTTTGTTTATTCGCTTCTTGATTTTACTGTTATATTTTCTTTTCTTACATGTTACTTATGATTAAATAACGGTGAATATTGAACGTGACTTCCTGGTTACAGTGTATGTGTTCTTAATTCTACTTCTTATAATTCGTAATCTTTATCCAAATATTTGCTTCGTTAGGGTATTTGCTCTTTCTCTCTTTTTTGTAACTCAAATATTATTTATGTCTAATGACACGGTTAATATATCCTTTTTCTCCTTTTCTTATACCACACTTCAGAGTGGTTAACTTGATTTGAATAATAGCAACTAACGTGTGTAAGAATATGTAGGTATGAATTTTCTCATACAGACTTGGTGTTGGTTCAATAGCTCGCGGAAGTTGGTTTCTGAAGTTCGTGAAATTCTTGGAGTTCTTGAAGTTCTTAGCCCTTTTGAAGTTCTTGACGTTCTAAGCGTTTTGAAGTTCTTGATGTTCTAAGCGTTTTGAAGTTCTTGATGTTCTAAACGTTTTGAAGTTCTTGGCGTTCTAAACGTTTTGAAGTTCTTGATGTTCTAAGCGTTTTGAAGTTCTTGATGTTCTAAACGTTTTGAAGTTCTTGGCGTTCTAAACGTTTTGAAGTTCTTGACGTTCGTGAAGTTTCTTTAGAGTTGTTGGTGTTCGTGAAGTACTTAAAATTTTTGTCCATATAATGCTGGACGTTCGTGTGGATTCTCGTATTGTCTCGCCTTCATGATGGTTGGCTCCATGAGATTTGGTATAAGGATTCAACGATCGTCTAGTATAAAACGAATGCTTCCTTTTACTCTGAGGAGATGTAAATGTTTGGTTGAGATATCCAGGGCAGTACGGTGGCCCTCGGAATGAGTGACTTGTAAACTCTTGTGTCTGTGAAACATAATGTGCATTACTAATATGCGATATCATAGCGTGATTAACGATTATTATTATTATTGTATATATCTTTTTTTTTCTTTGCCTTTTTTTTTATATCATTTTGTTTTATTTTAAGTATATATATATAATTATACCCTTACATATATATTTTGATTCATAATACACAGAATTATTTTATTTATGCCTTTTCGCACTCTAAAAAAAAGGTGTTGCATTTTTTTTTCTCAGAATAAGAATAAAAAGAATATATATATATATTCTTTTTCAAGAATAAAAAGAATATATATATATATTTAATATATATATATATATATATATATATATATATATATATATTTAAGAATAAAAAGAATATATATATATATATATATATATATATATATATATTCTTTTTATTCTTATTCTGAGAAAAAAAAATGCAACACCTTTTTTTTATATATTTTATATATTTTTATATATTTTATATATTTTTTTATATATATATATTCTTTTTATTCTTATTCTGAGAAAAAAAAATGCAACACCTTTTTTTTAGAGTGCGAAAAGGCATAAATAAAATAATTCTGTGTATTATGAATCAAAATATATATGTAAGGGTATAATTATATAGTTTTAGCTCAAAATAGATTTACTCACGTGAGTATTTGGTGTTGGGAGAAGTTTTCCTTGCATTATTCCTTTGCTTATGCATTTTTTTTTATTTTTTATTTTTACCATTTTTGTAACGAAAGTGTTACCAGTGTCCCATTATGGCGTTTTTGAATAGTCACACGACTTGTTGATAACAGAGTGAATATCGTCGGTGGGGGCTTGTGGCTGGTGGCGTACGGTAGAGTCGCTTTCTAACAAATAGTCCACCAGGTTTTGGATGGTTATCTGTTCGGTACTACGTGGGGTTTTGGAAATAGGAAGTGTAGGTATTGGAGACACAGCGATAGAACTAGTGACTGGTCTTCCTAAATTAGAAAATGTGAAATTTGAAATTTGACAATTTATGCTTGACTGAAAGATAATTAATTAAACGAACCTGAGTTGATTTTAATTAACCTACACAATTACGGTTCTAGCTATTTATTGTCGTTAACGATATACTTCTTAGGTTTTCACTTTATTTACGTTATCCTATTCGGAGTCGAGCACGATGCACTGTATCTCCGAGTTGCATTCGTTGCATATTTCTCTATTTTTGCTGCATTTGTAACAATTATTTGCGTGGAGACAGGGGAGAAACGTCACGTTTATAGGTTGGTGATGGCAGGTTTGACATGAGGGAGAGGCGGCATCTTCCTCGTGGGAGGGTGTCAGTGATGGTCTGGATAGGTCCAATGACTCCGCCCAAGGGGTAGGAGGTCGGAAATTGCGACGCTGTGAAGTAATTAGTGTTTCGTCTGACTCGTCTTTGTCCGTTGTGTTGGAATGTCGGTTCGCATGATTATCTTGGTTAGCGGGCGATGGAGGGGGAGCGGGAGATCTGTGAAGTACTGATGTAATTGAGTCGGTAAGACTGGTGGTCAAAGAGGAACATGGGAACGTATTCGTAGTCATACTCAGGAATCGACAACCTGGATTTAGCAAGACGTGTAAGTGTAAGGGGTTTGGATCCGTTCCCCAACGCTTTATTTTTATTCCGCAATAAAAACAAGTGACTCTGTCCTTTTTCCCAGAATAAAAGAATCCAGCATCTACTAATGTTACTAGTTTTATCGGTAGCGTGTCAGGCCAGGAAATGAAGCTTTCCATGCGGTCTGTATAGTTTTCGTAGGTGGGGTACGGGGGCTGTATCTCGGCAGGGGGCATATTAGAAGAGGTACGAGCTATCTTGCCAAAACCATTTCGTATGGAGTATGCTTAGTACCTTCGTGTACATTCGTGTTGTAATAGTAAATAGCTATTTCAACCCATTCATCCCAATTATTTTGTTTAGTGGTGAATTGTTTAAGATATTCACCAAGAGCATGATGCGATCTTTCCAATGATTCATTGGATTGAGGGTGAAATGCTGTGGTTCTAACTTTACGTATTTTAAACAATTTCGCAATTTGTTTTAAGAAATTACTCAGAAAATTTCTACCTTGGTCAGTGAGTACCGCTTTGGGTGAGCCGAAATAACAAATGAATCGTTTGACAAATGCTTCTGCTATCGTTACTGCTTTTGCGTTAGGTAAGGGGATTGCTACTGAATATTTTGTATGTATTCATTTTCTTGCTTAGTTTTTGGCAGAGGGCCTACTATGTCCATTGCAATTTTTTCGAAAGCTATTGCTGGATTATCTGTTATGATCATAGCTTGTTTATTTTTTACGCGGACTAATTTCTTTAATTGACATTGTAAACACCGTTGAATATACAATTGGACGTTGGTTTTTAAATTTTTCCAATAATACAAATGACGAATTTGATTATATGTTTTACTGACACCTCGGTGTCCGCCTATGGTTGACGAATGCATTTCTTCAATAATCTCACTTTGTCTTTCCACTGGGGGATGTCTAACTAACCCGTGACAAATAATGATTTTAACGTCGCTTTGCGCGAATATTAATCAAATTTAAGTCATAATATTTTCCCATGGCACGTTTAACATAAAACTTGATTTTGCAATGCTAACGGTTTGCAATGATAGCTTGTCAATTAAATAACGAGCACTTTTTAAAGCTTCTACTATATTTTCCAAAATTAACGTGGGACCTTCTCCAGAATTATCTGTGATAGGCAGAGCTATATTGAATCTGTGAGCTCGTTTCATAATAGATTGAGCTTTCTTTAATTCTAGATTCTTTAAGTGTGGAAAATTGTCGTTATCTCGTAATGCAATAGCTCCAGTGTCTATCAGTGCACAGTCGGCGGAAACAAAATAAACTAAATTATCTTTTCGAGTGTGAAATAAATCTCGTGATTGTTTGCCGTTGGAAGCAATAATCCTACCCTTCGTGGTTTTATGTAGGATGGTGGCGGGCAATATAAGTGAATTCTCCGGTTCTACGTCGGACATGTTGTCGCTTAGGGGTTCTGTTTCGCTAACTTGGAAGAGTTCACGTGCATGATTATTTTTACTGTGACTTTTTGGAGGATTCGACCGAACCATGTAAATATCGTTTGTGATAGTCAATGACTCTATGGGGTTTCTTGAGAGCGCGTCGGCGTTAACGTTAGTTTTTCCGGCCTTGTACACTACATCGTATTCGTACTCGGCGAGTTTCAGTCGCCAGCGCAGGATCTTAGGATTTCCATATGTAGCTCGTCGGAACCACAACAGCGGTTTATGGTCGGTTACTACAGTGAAGAGGTGCCTATACAGATATTGCCGAAAGTGAAGTATATAGTATAATATAGCCAATGCTTCCTTTTCGTAGGTAGCGTATCGTTCTTCGACTAGACTCAAAGCTCGCGAGGCGTAAGCGCATGGATGATCGTTGTTAATTTCTCCTTGTGAAAGTATACTACCGATAGCATAACCCGATGCATCTGTCGTTAAAATAGAAGGCTTGGAAAAATCAGGATATCGCAAAACTGGCGCCGTACAAAGTTTATTCTTCAAAATTTAGAATGACTGTTGTTGTTCGGGTCCCCAATCAAATATATATTTTCTTTGCGTAATGAAATCGTGAGGGGTTTTGATATCTTGGCGTATCCCTTTATGAACCGCCTATAATAACCTGTTAATCTCAGAAATTGTCGAATATTTTTAACATTTTTAAGTACGGGATATTCAAGTACAGCTTCTAATTTCTTAGGATCGGGCCGAACTCCGTTATTCCCAATTATATGTCCTAAATACGCGACTTCTCTTTTTAAAAATTCGCATTTATCTGGTTGTAATTTTTAATTTGCAATTTAAAACTTCTAATCGTTCAATTAATTCGCGATATATATTCTCGTGTTCTTCGAGATTGTAGGCATAAATGACAATATCGTCCAAATAAACAAATAGTCCTTTCCCGAGGAGCCCACTTAGTGTGAGGTTCATTGCTCTTTGAAACGTCAGAGGGGCGTTCCAAAGGCCGAACGGCATTCTAACGAATTCGAAATGGCCACGAGGCGTAGTAAATGCGATCTTATGACGATCTTCTGGAGAGACTTCTATCTTATGGAATCCTGATGCTAAATCGAATTCAGAAAAGTATTGGGCACCGCCTAATTGATCTAATATATCGTTGATATTGGGTATGGGGTACGCGTCGGCTATCGTTTTTTCGTTCAGCGATCGGTAATCGAACACGACTCTCCATTTTTTAACACCCTGAGAGTCGGCTTTCTTGGGAACGACCCAGACAGGACAATTGTATGGCGAGGTAGAGGGTATTATTACTCCTTTACCGAGCATATCCTCTATTTGCTTGCCTATTTCTTCTTTAGTTTATTCTGGCCATCTGTATCCTCGAGTATTTATAGGAAGACTAGCTGTCTTATCCGGCGTTGCCCGGGTACACAAACAAATAGATAAGACCTAAGCAAGGTCACTCGTAAGCCACGGGTATCTTCAAATGTAATTTCTAAATAGGTCAAAACAATGCCGCACATCCGTACTTAACGCTTACTTTTGCCAATAACGACTCTACAACGCCTTCTTGGCTTAAAAAGTAATATGATTTAATGTAATGTGATGAACACATTACATTTGTCATTACAGTATAATACATTACATTACCCTAAATCATATTACTTTTTTATTTTTTATTTTTTTATTTTTTTATTTTTTTTTTCTAGTGAGGAAAAATCTTTCATGGACATCCCGAGTCCCCTGTAAGAGGACACCCGGGGTAGTGCCGGACTCTTACCGGCTAAAAAACCTCACTACGCGTAGTAGACCGCCCGCGTGGCGTCGTACCTGGCTTCTTTGCTTAATGTCACCGACCGTCTCGTTTCGCTACCTGATGCTCACTGCATTGTTCTTGGGTAGCTCGAGGCTCCCCAGCCTCGCGCCCGCGCCCTGTATCTACACTCTTGCCGCTGTTGCAGCGTCTCGGATGTGCGCCCGACGTCCGCCGGAACCTCCCGAGGTGGTCCTTAACAACGGTTATCCTGCTTCCTCCTCGTCCTCGAAGAGGTTTGTGTAGTAGTCCTGGAAGCACGCTGGACTTTTCGCGCACTCGCGCTAATTGTCTTTTCAGCTGCGGGGTTTGGGTTCCCTTCGCTATGGTGTTCCTCCCGCTTGGGTTGTCGTTAAAGGTCGACAATTTCTTGTTGTCGTCGAAGGGCTTTTCGCTTTTCTCCATCGTCGTGTCTTCCTTAGCTTCGCCTTCACTGCTAGTTTCATCTGGCGTTGTTCCTTCTTGCTTCTCGCTTCTTTCTTCTATGATTTCTTCTGCAATTTCTTCTGAATTTCGCTTTTGCTGCTTCTTTCTTCGTTTTTCTGTAATTTCTTCTGAGTTTCGTTCTTCTTGCTTCTCGCTTCTTTCTTCTACGGATTCTTCTGCAATTTCTTCTGAATTTTGCTCTCGCTGCTTCTTTCTTCGTTTTTCTGTAATTTCTTCTGTAATCGTTCGGGTCTCGTCTTCCACTACGCATAGTGGTAGATCGGGTACGAGTACTCCATCGATACTTACGTCGGCGATCAATTGTCCTGACGATTCGTAAATTTTCGCAGATGACTTCCCCCACGCGCTACTATTACTGTCTTTGTCCTTACTTTGTAGTATCACACTTTGTCTTTATTTTACACTTTGTCTTTATTTTACACTTTGTCTTTATTTTACACTTTGTCTTTATTTTACACTTTGTCTTTATTTTACACTTTGTCTTTACTTTACACTTTGTCTTTATTTTATACTTTGTCTTTATTTTACACTTTGTCTTTATTTTACGCTTTGTCTTTATTTTACACTTTGTCTTTATATTACGCTTTGTCTTTATATTACGCTTTGTCTTTATTTTACACTTTGTCTTTGTGCACTTATTGTCTTTACTTAACACTTTGTCTTTGTGCACTTATTGTCTTTATTTAACACTTTGTTGCGAAATCTTTTTTTCCGCCTGTTGCACGCGCCCGTTGTGCGTCGATGCTCGTCTCCTTTCACGTTGTTGCGATTTCTTTTTCCCGCCTGTTGCATGCGCCTGTTGTGCGCCGATGCTCGTCTCCTTTTCGCACGATATCACACGTCTCTCCTTTATTTGCGATAATCCCACTTCTGATTGTTATGGATAATCCCAGGGATGGCTTTTCCTGGTCCCTACTCGGTGTCGTCCTTAACCGAGGTGGTCCTTATCACATGTCATAACACTGAAGGACTTCTTTGTAGACCACATTGGTAGTTCTTCCCTGAAGTGGTAGAATCACCAGGCTGCTTGGTGAGCTCACTCTGGAGCAGGCCACATAAAACTGTCCATGTGAGAAACACTCCTCCCTTAAGTCAATCCCTGCTATCTTCAGCGACCTCCCCTGGGACTTGTTGATGGTCATAGCAAAGCAGACCTTGAGGGGGAACTGCAGCCTCTTGAACTCGAAGGGGTACTCTGATGGTATGAGTGGTATGCGTGGTACAAATACCGACTCCCCTCGAGCACAACCAGTGAACACTGTGGCCTCAATGACGTTTCTATAAAGGGCCTTCACTCGTAGCCTGGTGCCGTTGCAAAGTTTAGGCGGGTTGAGATTCCGCAGCAACATCACTGGAGCCCCCACTTTGAGGAGAAGCTTGTGGGGTGGGAATCCAGGAAGGTTGAGGGAATTGAGAAACTCCACGGGGTTATAGACCGCGTCATCCATTTGCATTACTGAATCCACAGACCTATATTCCATTTCTGCCTCTTCGAACGAATTAAGTAGAATGTCATTAATGATGGCAGCGTTATCATTCTTGGGGGTCAGAATGGCACGCTCGCACAGCCAGTCCATAGACTTTTTTTTATATCGACTATATCTGGGTATATTCTGGTTGTAAGGTCTGTTAGGGTCATCACTACTGCGCCCAGGCCTATGGGGATAGTCACCTTTCCATCGGACTCAGGATATTCTCCATCCCCTATTTTCAGTAGAAGTTCGGAAAATTCCCCAGAGGAGACATCACCTCTCAAGTGGACCCTCATGTTCTTCCTGAGAGAAAGTTTGCAGAGGAAGGGCCATAAATATGACGCCTTGATGCACGCCTTAATCTCGTCAGCTCGAGTTCCCCTTGGCACTACTGGCAAAATCTGCCGAAAGTCTCCAGCAAGCAACACAGTGACTCCCCCCATCACTCCATCGTTGCCTCTGATGTCTTTGAGGGTTATGCTCAGTGCCTCAAAACCCCGCTTGTGCGCCATGGTGCTCTCATCCCAAACAATGAGCTTACAATCTCGCAGCAGTTTGGCCATATTGCTTTGTTTTGAGATGTTGCACAGAGGTGTTTCTGCATGAATGAGATTGAGGGGCAGCTTGAAGGCAGCGTGGGCCGTCTTGCCTCCCTCCAATAGCGTAGCAGCGATGCCAGAGGATGCGACAGCCAAAGCGATGCCACGATGACTCCTTACCTTCACCAGAAGCAAGTTGATGAGGAAAGTCTTCCCAGTACCACCGGGAGCATCCAAGAAAAAAACCTGCCCAGCACCTGACTCAACGCTGCTAAGGATCTGCCGATAGACAGCGAGCTGCTCATCCGTTAGTAAACCCTCGTTATTTGATACCACTTGTGCCAAGGCGTTTGTATCGTAGCTGGTCTCCCTCAGATAGTCCTTATTTCCCAAAACTCCTCCAGACCTTGTTGGTTGAGGCAAGCCGTACTGAGGCAAACCCTGTCCTCCCAAAGATAACACTGCGTCCTCAATCAGCACCAGGCATCTGTTGTACACCTGCTCCATCATCTGCTGCGCACTATCTTGCAACTCTCTTTCCACCTGCCGCGCGATATCTTCTGAAAAACTGTCTTTGTACTTCTCCCAAAGACTAAGATGATCAGAGAGTTGACAAAAAACCAACATCACTGTGAAGAGCTCTCGGAGCTTAAACGGAGAATCACACAGGGCAGCGTCCTCCAAAGTACTATCCCAGTCATTGTCATCCTCCAGCAAACCTAATGCCTTGCATGTAGACTGGAATGTAGGATGAAGGACACCATTCACAATCTTCAACTCTGAAAAAGACGTTGGGCCTCGAACCTCATGTAGCAACAGCCGGAGATAATAACATTCGGTGTTACTTGGGTGAATGGTGTACACCCTTCCCAGCACATTGCCTCTCTTCACTCCTGACCAGCCATCCACATCGTTCCCTCGCTTCCTTCTCGCAAACTTGTTATTCTCGCATACAAAGTAAGAAGGGACCTCAGAGTACAGGAGGGTTTTTGCAAATTCGTCATTTTTGCATAACTCGAAGAAAGCCAAGAGTGTTGTCTGAGGAGGGTTGCTAAGCTTCTCGGCCAAGTTGTCGGAGTTGAAGTACACACGCTGACCATTCTCGAGGTGAACAGTATACTAATGTACCGCCCACTCTCATACATCTTTACTTCATCCTTCTCATTCTTCAGAGCAAATGACGCCTGGTCACTGCCCTTGTTCACGTACTTGCAAATGTATTTAATGGACTTAACAGAGTTACATAATTCTACATTGATGTGAGCATCGAAAGTGCGTGACAAGACAGGGTTGTAGGGCACCACCCAGCGGTTGTCCAGTTTTATCCTATTGATTTCTACAGTGAAGCCACCGTCAGCTGGAGACCTCCTACGATACTGCGGATATGTATCGTCTCCTGTCTGAGTGTTCTTGAGAAGTGGCCGAGGATACTTCTTGCTGCAACTACCTCCTTTCATGCAAGGCGAATTGTAATTCAAGCCGCCGCAGGGCCCATGAATCATGTTGGCCTTGACAATGTTGTGGAGGAGAGGATCTTTCTCAGGATCAGGTATTTCAGCACAGATGACTTTGTCGATCATGTCAGAGAAGATGCGCTGCTCTAGCCACAGCAATATGTGAATGTGAGGCAGACCCCGCTTTTGCCACTCGACAGAGTACATAAAACACCGTACTCTACCAAACAGACTGCCCTTGTTCAAAAGAGATATCATCTTCTTCACCTTGAGATGGAATACCCTGGCTATGATGTCATGACGATCGTGAGACTTTTGCCCAGGCAGCAGTACATTTGTGATATCCTTCCACCTGGGATCACAGGTGAAAGTGATGAACAGATCAGGACGGCCGTAATGGCGAACATATTTCATGGCGTCTTGAGTCCGCTCATGCATATAGCGAGGTCCCCCAGTGAATGATGAAGGAAGCACCACCATTTGACCCAGCTGAGTAGCGTCAGCATCCTGTCCACTCACAGCGTCCTTTAGGTGAATATAGCTGTCTGCCCTCAGCTGCGCCTGATTGTTCCTGATGTAATTCAACCTCTCAGTCTCTATTTTGGCATACATGTCAACCAGAAATTGACTGAAAAGGGAGCGGAAGTACAAAATATGATTGACCTCCCCTTGCCTGACCATAATACGATAAGAGTAAAACCTCGCTGCGGAGAATGTCTTATTGAGGAGCAACTTAGTCTTAGGATCGCGCTGAGGCAAGGCAATAGAGTACCCATCCTCGCCACGGCAAAACAGAAGCGGATACTGCAAGGTGTCGTATGATCGATGAATTTCACTAATGCGCTGCAATGTGTTGTTATGGCTCTGCAGCACAATGTCTCGATGCTTGAATTGCTGACCAACAATCACCAGAGCTACCTCATTTGCTGTTGGTGCATTGAAGCGACCTCCATGAGCGTCAGCTGGCTTTTTATCTGCATGGATAACGACTTCGAACTTCTCGCAGGTTGGAGCTACCTTGTCCATGGCAGTCTTCAGATCCTTTATATAGCTATTGATGTCGTGTAGCATCCTCTGCAGTTGTTTGACCAATCCCTGTTTGACGTCAGAAAATTTGCTGCACCTCAAGCGTACTTCTCTTTCGTCGTCACCCACAAAATACATTTGCAGAAATTGGGCTTCCTGTTGAGGTGCTGGCAGCAGACTTCCTATCAAATGATACACCTGCCCCCGAACTTTAAAAGTCGGTATGAAGCCATCTCGTAGAACCTGCTTAGCCCCGAATGATGTCATGTTGAAGCAGCCATTATACTTCCGAATACGTTCCATGAAGTGGACGTGCTCAGGGTGGATATCCATTACCAGGCTGTAAAGAGGCTCGGGCAGAGGTTCGAAGGGCGGAAGCTGCACCTTGGCAGCGCTGCAGCACATGGCGCGGGGCTCTTCCTTCCACTTCAAAGCATTGCAATATATGCATTTGTGGCTCATAGTACCCAGATCTACAGTGCTGTCTGCCTCATAAGCCACGTCAGGATCATATGCCATGCCTGAGTGAGCCTTGACTTTCCATGGAAGTGCTCGCCTTTCTACTCGTCTTCCAGGATTGCTTTGCTCATATCGAAATTCTGCCGCTCTGTGCACTTCAGGGTGATCTTGCTGGTACCTGGCCACCGCATCACGGTGCACTTCAGGATGATCTTGCTGGTACTTGGCCACCGCATCACGGTGCACTTCAGGATGATCTTGCTGGTACTTGGCCACCGCAGCACGGTTCACCGCAGGATGATCTTGCTGGTACTTGGCCACCGCAGCACGGTTCACCGCAGGATTATTCTGAGCATATTTCCTCGCCGCATCCTTAAGTTGCTTCCTCCTTTTAACATCGGAATATCTGGCACGACGTTTGCCAGGAGCCTTCTTGAGGATAGGAAGAGGTGATGGCTGTGAGAAGTCTGAATAGGAGTCGAGCTGGAAAAGCGGGGAAAGAGGTAAAGGCTATGAGAAATGTAAATAGGAGTCGAGCTGGGAAAGAGGTAGTCAGATAAACACTTCTTCAGGTTCACGTGTCAGGTACGCATCGAAATAGCCACAAGAAAGGTCCTACGAAAAACGTAACCTCCTCACGGGATGACCTTCAGCACCGACACTCGCATACAGCTCGCCATTGCGGTAAACTTCGAAGACGAACTCGAACAATTGGCCAGCCGCCACAAGTTCGCATAAACCACCATAAGTAGAGGGTCGGGACATGTGAGCGAGGTACTCAGCGGAGCTGGTGTAGTTATCCCTTTCGCTGTTGTGGGACATGATGGAGAACTCCTCCCAGGTGTCCACCACGTGCCTGACGATTAGCTCACGCACCTCCCTAGCCAATAACTAATTATAATATATAAGATATGAGAGGGACCGGAACAGGCAAGCTCCGTCTCCCGTGATGGGGATAATAGTGTGAGGCACCATCTCCACATTAATATTTAAAAATTCAATTGACATACTAAAAAACAATGAAGAGAAAGGACAAAACTTATAGTTAGTGAGTCAGTAAGTCAGTCAGGACTTATCTTTTTATGTAGATAGATTTCTCTCGCGTCTCTTACGTCTCCCTCTCGCGTCTCTTGCGTTTCTCACGTTCTTGGTGTCTCTCGCGTTACTCTCTCTCTCTCTCGCGCGTCTCTCTCTCACATATCTGACGTTGAAACAAATAATAACCGAAATTTTACAAAGCTTATAGTACCGGAACCGGAACCATACCGTTATGCGTTTCGGATAGTAAACTCAATATACGTAAAATATACGCCATGTATATACATCAAATCCGTGTACATACGACTCACGTAGATGAATATATGATACATTTACGAATATTCTAAGAATATCGTGTGAACATATGTAGTATGCATATGCATTTCGGATAGTAGCCTCAATATACGTAGAATATACGCCCTTGCAACTTACGCGTTTACAATGAAATATTGCGAACGACGAAGTGTCGTATACGATGAAACTATCTATATGTATATGAACATATACATATAATGTTCGGCTAATATACATATGTATATTGTATGAATATCCACTGAACATACAGCGCGTTGCATTCGCATATCCTTACGATATGCAATGTACGTCGTTTGTGTATCACTGTATGTACATAGGATATGTCATATCCGCGAATGTATATATGCAATGTATATACACTGCATGTCAAAATGCTATCTGGGACAGCACAGAGAGAAATACAATATGCAAAAAATTCACAAATTATTTCTCAAATATCGCAAAAATTTTTAATAGCATATAATACATTTTGTTAAGGAAAGTCAACAATCATTTATCAAAAATCGTAAAAATAACAGTGTTATTGAAAAAACTTTACGTCAAATTAACATTCGTAAAAACGACACAAAACGAAATACGATATGATACGATATGATATGATATGATACGATATGAAACGAATTTTTTTCAGAGGATGAAGGGGGTGGTTTTCAGGGGTGATATATGTACAGTCGCCTTCCTTTGGTCTTCAACAATATTTGTGTAAGGTTTGGTTGAAATCAGTTGATTCGCGTGAATATTTTTGAAGAATCTTTTTTTAGGGGGTGAAGAGGGTGGGGTTTAGGGGTGAGATATATCCAGTGACTTTCCTTAGGCTCTTAACAATATTTGTGCTTGGTTCAGTTGTAATCGGTGAAGGCGTGTGGATTTTATTAGGAATTTTTCTTCAGGAGATGGAGGGGGTGGTTTTCAGGGGTGAGATATATTCAGTGACCTTCCTTAGGCTCTTAGCAATATTTGTGCTTGGTTTGGTTGTAATCGGTGAAGGCGTGTAGATTTTATTAAGAATCTTTTTTTAGGGGATGAAGGGGGTTGTTTTCAGGGGTACGATATATACAGTCGCCTTCCTTTGGTCTTCAACAATATTTGTGTAAGGTTTGGTTGAAGTCAGTTGATTCGCGTGAATATTTTTGAAGAATCTTTTTTTAGGGGTTGAAGGAGGTGGTTTTCAAGAGTGAGATATATTCAGTGACCTTCCTTAGGCTCTTAGCAATATTTGTGCTTGGTTTAGTTGTAATCGGTGAAGGCGTGTGGATTTTATTAAGAATTTTTTTTTAGGGGATGAAGAGGGCGGTTTTCAGGGGCGAGATATGTACAGTCGCCTTTCTTTGGTCTTCAACAATATTTGTGTAAGGTTTGGTTGAAATCAGTTGATTCGCGAGAATATTTTTGAAGAATCTTTTTTTAGGGGGTGAAGAGGGTGGGGTTTAGGGGTGAGATATATCCAGTGACTTTCCTTAGGCTCTTAACAATATTTGTGCTTGGTTCAGTTGTAATCGGTGAAGGCGTGTGGATTTTATTAAGAATTTTTCTTTAGGAGATGGAGGGGGTGGTTTTCAGGGGTGAGATATATACAGTCGCCTTCCTTTGGTCTTCAACAATATTTGTGTAAGGTTTGGTTGAAGTCAGTTGATTCGCGTGAATATTTTTGAAGAATCTTTTTTTAGGGGTTGAAGGGGGTGGTTTTCAAGAGTGAGATATGTTCAGTGACCTTCCTTAGGCTCTTAACAATATTTGTGCTTGGTTTAGTTGTAATCGGTGAAGGCGTGTGGATTTTATTAAGAATTTTTTTTTAGGGGATGAAGAGGGCGGTTTTCAGGGGCGAGATATATACAGTCGCCTTCCTTTGGTCTTCAACAATATTTGTGTAAGGTTTGGTTGAAATCAGTTGATTCGCGTGAATATTTTTGAAGAATCTTTTTTTAGGGGGTGAAGAGGGTGGGGTTTAGGGGTGAGATATATCCAGTGACTTTCCTTAGGCTCTTAACAATATTTGTGCTTGGTTTAGTTGTAATCGGTGAAGGCGTGTGGATTTTATTAAGAATTTTTTTTTAGGGGATGAAGAGGGCGGTTTTCAGGGGCGAGATATATACAGTCGCCTTGATTTGGTCTTCAACAATATTTGTGTAAGGTTTGGTTGAAATCAGTTGATTCGCGTGAATATTTTTGAAGAATCTTTTTTTAGGGGGTGAAGAGGGTGGGGTTTAGGGGTGAGATATATCCAGTGACTTTCCTTAGGCTCTTAACATTATTTGTGCTTGGTTCAGTTGTAATCGGTGAAAGCGTGTGGATTTTATTAAGAATTTTTCTTTAGGGGATGGAGGGGGTGGTTTTCAGGGGTGAGATATATTCAGTGACCTTCCTTAGGCTCTTAGCAATATTTGTGCTTGGTTTGGTTGTAATCGGTGAAGGCGTGTAGATTTTATTAAGAATCTTTTTTTAGGGGTTGAAGCGGGCAGTTTTCAGGGGCGAGATATATACAGTCGCCTTCCTTTGGTCTTCAACAACATTCGTGTAAGGTTTGGTTGAAATCGGTCACCGCGTTTAGCTTTGTATGGCCGGACAGACAGACAGACAAACATTCATTTTTTTAAATATAAGATGAATGTTTGTCTTTCTGTCCGGCTATACAAAGCTACACGCGTTGACATTTGTTAATAAATAAAACATTTATCGAAGACGACAGCATTTCGGCAATAGTGCGCCTTAAGCCCATTTCTACGAAATGAACAGTCATATAATGACTGTTAGATCTCTTGTTTTTCTTCTTTATATATTTATACAGTCTTATGCATATTTATTTGATTTTTTTTAATATGGATTTGGCCCTTTACGGCCGATGAGGGCAAAATGCTGAATTATGCTTTGCAGAATTCTGTTTGCAAATACGTAAAATCATATTTAACCCTTTTACACCCCCTAAGGGGTGGAATTTCTAAAAATCCTGAAATTAGTTTTTAGACATTTGTATGAGTAACATTTGCAAGCGAAAACCAAGGCGATATCTCATCGTGCCTAAGAGATATGGAGAAACACGTAAAAACAGATTTATCCCTTTTACACCCCCTTAGGGGTGGAATTTCTAAAAATCCCAAAATCGGTTTCTAAACATTTGTATGAGTAACATTTGCAAGCAAAAACCAAGGCGATATCTCATTGTGCCTAAGAGAAATACGTAAAAATATATTTAACCCTTTTACACCCCCTTAGGGGTGGAATTTCTAAAAATCCTAAAATCGGTTTCTAAACATTTGTATGAGTAACATTTGCAAGCAAAAACCAAGGCGATATCTCATCGTGCCTAAGAGAAATACGTAAAAACATATTTAACTCTTTTACACCCCCTTAGGGGTGGAATTTCTAAAAATCCTGAAATTAGTTTTTAAACATTTGTATGAGTAACATTTGCAAGGGAAAACCAAGGCGATATCTCATTGTGCCTAAGAGATATTGAGAAATACGTAAAAACATATTTAACCCTTTTACAGCCCCTTAGGGGTAGAATTTCTAAAAATCCTGAAATTTGTTTCTGAACATTTGTATGAGTAACATTTGCAAACAAAAACCAAGGCGATATCTCATCGTGCCTAAGAGATATGGAGAAATACGTAAAAACATATTTAACCCTTTTACACCCCCTTAGGGGTGGAATTTCTAAAAATCCAGAAATTAGTTTCTCAACATTTGTATGAGTAAAATTTGCAAGCAGAAACCAAGGCGATATCTCATCGTGCCTAAGAGATATTGAGAAATACGTAAAAACATATTTCACCCTTTTACACCCCCTTAGGGGTGAAATTTCCAAAATTCCCTTCTTAGTGAGCGTCTACGACACGAAGGGAATATATCCCTAGAATTTCAAGTTTCTAGGCCCAGGGGTTTGGGCTGGGCGTTGATGAGTGAGTGAGTGAGTGAGTCAGTGAGTCAGTCAGTCAGGACTTTTCTTTTTATATATATAGACTAGCTGTCTTACCCGGCGTTGCCCGGGTACACAAACAAATGGATAAGACCTAAGCAAGGTCACTGGATATATCTCACACCTTAAAACCACCCTGACAAAATACCCTTTATCATACCACTAAAAATAATGTGGCTTTTAATAACATTTTTTAAATCCAATTTAGCTGTTATACACAAAGTAAAGTGTGGCGCTCATTTTGCAAATTATCAAATCGCTCAGCGCTCTTTGTTACGCTCGCTTCAATATAAACTCTCTTCATATGTATAAGAGTTTTCGAGTGTATTGAGCTGTTGGTTGAGTGATATTATCATCAGAAGATAATTGCGAGCTTTGATTATAATTTATAGCTGATTTCCCGGCGCTGCCCGAGTGTCACATCATATGAGGAATGACAGCTAAATCGGTGTTTAAAAAAGTTGAAAAAAACCACATTACTTTCAGTGCGGGATAAAGATAGTTTTCGTTGGGAGTGGTTAAATGGGGTGAGATATATAGAGTGAGTGAGTTTCTATTTTGTTTGTGAAGCTTTGTTTAAATCGGTTAAGGCAGAAAAAATAACTACTTTTAGGGGATAAAGGTGCGATATTAAGGGGTGAGCTATATTTATCCAGTGACCTTCCATTAGAACTTATCAAAATTTTTGTAAAGTTTGGTTGAAATCAGTCGAGGGGTGTGAATTTTTATACTAAATCTTTTTTTAGGGGTTTAAGTGGGTGGATATGTATACAATACGACCTTTATCGTACCCGTCTTAGACCCGCTATAATATTTGTGGAAGGTTTGGTTGCAATCAGTTGATTCGCGTGAATATTTTTGAAGAATCTTTTTTTAGGGGTTGAAGGGGGTGGTTTTCAAGAGTGAGATATATTCAGTGACCTTCCTTAGGCTCTTAACAATATTTGTGCTTGGTTTAGTTGTAATCGGTGAAGGCGTGTGGATTTTATTAAGAATTTTTTTTTAGGGGATGAAAAGGGCGGTTTTCAGGGGCGAGATATATACAGTCGCCTTCCTTTGGTCTTCAACAATATTTGTGTAAGGTTTGGTTGAAATCAGTTGATTCGCGTGTATATTTTGAAGAATCTTTTTTTAGGGGGTGAAGAGGTTGGGGTTTAGGGGTGAGATATATCCAGTGACTTTCCTTAGGCTCTTAACAATATTTGTGCTTGGTTCAGTTGTAATCGGTGAAGGCGTGTGGATTTTATTAAGAATTTTTCTTTAGGCGATGGAGGGGGTGGTTTTCAGGGGTGAGATATATTCAGTGACCTTCCTTAGGCTCTTAGCAATATTTGTGCTTGGTTTGGTTGTAATCGGTGAAGGCGTGTAGATTTGATTAAGAATCTTTTTTTAGGGGATGAAGGGGGTGGTTTTCAGGGGTACGATATATACAGTCGCCTTCCTTTGGTCTTCAACAATATTTGTGTAAGGTTTGGTTGAAGTCAGTTGATTCGCGTGAATATTTTTGAAGAATCTTTTTTAGGGGTTGAAGGGGGTGGTTTTCAAGAGTGAGATATATTCAGTGACCTTCCTTAGGCTTTTAACAATATTTGTGCTTGGTTTAGTTGTAATCGGTGAAGGCGTGTGGATTTTATTAAGAATTTTTTTTTAGGGGATGAAGAGGGCGGTTTTCAGGGGCGAGATATACACAGTCGCCTTCCTTTGGTCTTCAATAATATTTGTGTAAGGTTTGGTTGAAATCAGTTGATTCGCGTGAATATTTTTGAAGAATCTTTTTTAGGGGGTGAAGAGGGTGGGGTTTAGGGGTGAGATATATCCAGTGACTTTCCTTAGGCTCTTAACAATATTTGTGCTTGGTTCAGTTGTAATCGGTGAAAGCGTGTGGATTTTATTAAGAATTTTTCTTTAGGGGATGGAGGGGGTGGTTTTCAGGGGTGAGATATATTCAGTGACCTTCCTTAGGCTCTTAGCAATATTTGTGCTTGGTTTGGTTGTAATCGGTGAAAGCGTGCAGATTTGACTAAGAATCTTTTTTAGGGGATGAAGGGGGTGGTTTTCAGGGGTACGATATATACAGTCGCCTTCCTTTAGTCTTCAACAACATTCGTGTAAGGTTTGGTTGAAATCGGTCAACGCGTTTAGCTTTGTATGGCCGGACAGACAGACAGACAAACATTCATTTTTTTTTATATATAAGATGAATGTTTGTCTGTCTGTCCGGCTATACAAAGCTACACGCGTTGACATTTGTTAATAAATAAAATATTTATCGAAGACGACAGCATTTCGGCAATAGTGCGCCTTAAGCCCATTTCTACGAAATGAACAGTCATATAATGACTGTTAGATCTCTTGTTTTTCTTCTTCATATATTTAAACAGTCTTATGCATATTTATTTGATTTTTTTTAATATGGATTTGGCCCTTTACGGCCGATGAGGGCAAAATGCTGAATTATGCTTTGCAGAATTCTGTTCGCAAATACGTAAAATCATATTTAACCCTTTTACACCCCCTTAATAGTAGAATTTCTAAAAATCCTGAAATTGGTTTTTGAACATTTGTACGAGTAACATTTGAAAGCAAAAACCAAGGTGATGTCTCATCGTGCCTAAGAGATATTGAGAATGACGTAAAAAACATATCAGGGGTACAAATTGAAAATGCGGGTTTGATAACAGATGGCGTTACTAACGCTATACGCATCAGACAGTACTGTGACTATGTTCATGTCAAAGCTACGTCTTATAGCTTTAATTTTCAGTATGTGTCAATTTGTCGCAGTGTCAAATTCATAGTTTTTTTGAGCTCTCAATATGTCGAGTTTCGTGCCAACAAAACAGCATTTGCGGGAAGTTTTAATTTACTTCTTTAATTTGAAGAAAAGTGCTGCTGAAGCACATCGATTGGTCTCCGAGGCTTATCCGAGTCATGTTCCATCGGTTTCAACGTGCGAGAGATGGTTTGTGCGGTTTAGAAGTGGTGATTTTGACGTTGAGGACAAAGAGCGGCCGGGCCAAGTGAAAAAGTTTGAGAATGCTGAATTGGAGGCAATACTCAATGAAGACTCGTGTCAAACTCAACAAGAGCTCGCAGATTCATTGGGAGTGACACAACAAGCCATTTCCCATCGTATAAAAGCCCTCGGAATGATCCAAAAGCAAGGACATTGGGTGCCGTATGAGCTGAAGCCGAGAGACGTCGAGCGCCGTTTTTTTGCATGCGAACTGCTGCTCGAACGGCAAAAACGGAAGGGTTTTTTGCATCGCATTGTCACTGGTGATGAAAAGTGGATCCATTACGATAACCCGAAGCGCAAAAAATCATATGGTTACCCCGGCCATGCATCATCATCGACGGCCAAACCAAATATTCACGGCGCCAAGCTCATGCTCTGTATTTGGTGGGACCAGCTGGGTGTGGTGTATTATGAGCTATTGAAATCGAACGAAACCATCACAGGAGCACTATACCGAACTCAATTGATGCGTTTGAGCCGCGCACTCAAAGAAAAACGGCCACAATACGAGCAAAGACACGACAAAGTAATTTTGCAACATGACAACGCTCGGCCACATGTTGCAGCGCCGGTCAAAACATACCTACAAACGCTGAAATGGGAAGTCTTACCCCACCCGCCGTATAGCCCAGATATTGCTCCTTCCGATTACCACCTTTTCCGATCGATGACACATGGCCTAGCTGACCAGCGCTTCCATTCTTACGAAGAAGCCCAAAAATGGGTCGATGACTGGATAGCAGCCAAGCCGGCCGAATTTTTTCGCGACGGTATCCGTAAATTGCCAGAAAGATGGGAAAAAGTTGTGGCTAGCGATGGACAATACTTTGAATAATTCATTTGTTACCATTTTTTCAGAATAAACGTTCAAAAATATCAGGGGTACAAATTGAAAATGCGGGTTTGATAACAGATGGCGTTACTAACGCTATACGCATCAGGCAGTACTGTGACTATGTTCATGTCAAAGCTACGTCTTATAGCTTTAATTTTCAGTATGTGTCAATTTGTCGCAGTGTCAAATTCATAGTTTTTTTGAGCTCTCAATATGTCGAGTTTCGTGCCAACAAAACAGCATTTGCGGGAAGTTTTAATTTACTTCTTTAATTTGAAGAAAAGTGCTGCTGAAGCACATCGATTGGTCTCCGAGGCTTATCCGAGTCATGTTCCATCGGTTTCAACGTGCGAGAGATGGTTTGTGCGGTTTAGAAGTGGTGATTTTGACGTTGAGGACAAAGAGCGGCCGGGCTAAGTGAAAAAGTTTGAGAATGCTGAATTGGAGGCAATACTCAATGAAGACTCGTGTCAAACTCAACAAGAGCTCGCAGATTCATTGGGAGTGACACAACAAGCCATTTCCCATCGTATAAAAGCCCTCGGAATGATCCAAAAGCAAGGACATTGGGTGCCGTATGAGCTGAAGCCGAGAGACGTCGAGCGCCGTTTTTTTTGCATGCGAACTGCTGCTCGAACGGCAAAAAACGGAAGGGTTTTTTGCATCGCATTGTCACTGGTGATGAGAAGTGGATCCATTACGATAACCCGAAGCGCAAAAAATCATATGGTTACCCCGGCCATGCATCATCATCGACGGCCAAACCAAATATTCACGGCGCCAAGCTCATGCTCTGTATTTGGTGGGACCAGCTGGGTGTGGTGTATTATGAGCTATTGAAATCGAACGAAACCATCACAGGAGCACTATACCGAACTAAATTGATGCGTTTGAGCCGCGCACTCAAAGAAAAACGGCCACAATACGAGCAAAGACACGACAAAGTAATTTTGCAACATGACAACGCTCGGCCACATGTTGCAGCGCCGGTCAAAACATACCTACAAACGCTGAAATGGGAAGTCTTACCCCACCCGCCGTATAGCCCAGATATTGCTCCTTCCGATTACCACATTTTCCGATCGATGACACATGGCCTAGCTGACCAGCGCTTCCATTCTTACGAAGAAGCCCAAAAATGGGTCGATGACTGGATAGCAGCCAAGCCGGCCGAATTTTTTCGCGACGGTATCCGTAAATTGCCAGAAAGATGGGAAAAAGTTGTGGCTAGCGATGGACAATACTTTGAATAATTCATTTGTTACCGATTTTTCAGAATAAACGTTCAAAAATAGAAAAAAATCCCGCATTTTCAATTTGTACTCCTGATAGAAAAAAATCCCGCATTTTTAATTTGTACTCCTGATATTTAACCCTTTTACACCCCCTTATGGGTGGAATTTCTGAAAATCCTAAAATCTGTTTCTAAACATTTGTATTAGTTACATTTGCAAGCGAAAATCAAGGCGATATCTCATCGTGCCTAAGAGATATGGAGAAACACGTAAAAACAGATTTATCCCTTTTACACCCCCTTAGGAGTGGAATTTCTAAAAATCCTAAAATCAGTTTCTAAACATTTGTATGAGTAACATTTGCAAGCAAAAACCAAGGCGATATCTCATCGTGCCTAAGAGAAATACGTAAAAACATATTTAACTCTTTTACACCCCCTTAGGGGTGGAATTTCTAAAAATCCTGAAATCCGTTTTTAAACATTTGTATGAGTAACATTTGCAAGCGAAAACCAAGGCGATATCTCATTGTGCCTAAGAGATATTGAGAAATACGTAAAAACATATTTAACCCTTTTACACCCCCTTAGGGGTAAAATTTCTAAAAATCCTGAAATGTGTTTTTGAACATTTGTATGAGTAACATTTGCAAACAAAAACCAAGGCGATATCTCATCGTGCCTAAGAGAAATACGTAAAAACATATTTAACCCTTTTACACCCCCTTGGGGGGGGAATTTCTAAAAATCCTAAAATCAGTTTCTAAACATTTGTATGAGTAACATTTGCAAGCAAAAACCAAGGCGATATCTCATCGTACCTAAGAGAAATACGTAAAAACATATTTAACTCTTTTACACCCCCTTAGGGGTGGAATTTCTGAAAATCCTGAAATTGGTTTTTAAACATTTGTATGAGTAACATTTGCAAGCGAATACCAAGGCGATATCTCATCGTGCCTAAGAGATATTGAGAAATACGTAAAAACATATTTATCCCTTTTACACCCTTTTAGGGGTGAAATTTCTAAAAATCCTGAAATTTCGTTTTGAACATTTGTATGAGTAACATTACCAAGCAGAAACCAAAGCGATATATCATCATGCCTAAGAGATATTGAGAAATACGTAAAAACATATTAAACCCTTTTACACCCCCTTAGGGGTTGAATTTCTAAAAATCCTAACTTCTGTTTTTAGACATTTGTATGAGTAACATTTGCAAGCTGAAACCAAGGCGATATCTCATCGTGCCTAAGAGATATTGAGAAATACGTAAAAACATATTTAACCCTTTTACAGCCCCTTAGGGGTCGAATTTTCGGAAATCCTGAAATTTGTTTTTAAACATGTGTATGAGTAACATTTGCAAGCAAAAACCAAGGCGATATCTCATCGTGCCCAAGAGATATTGAGAAATACGTAAAAACATATTTCTCCCTTTTACACCCCCTTAGGGGTGGAATTTCCGGAAATCCTGAAATTGCTTTTTAAACATTTGTATGAGTAACATTTGCAAGCGAAAACCAAGGCGATATTTCATCGTGCCTAAGAGATATTGAGAAATACGTAAAAACATATTTAACTCTTTTATACCCCATTACGGGTAAAATTTCTAAAAATCCTGAAATTGGTTTTTAAACATTTGTATGAGTAACATTTGAAAGCAAATACCAAGGCGATATCTCATCGTGCTTAAGAGATATTGAGAAATACGTAAAAACATATTTAACTCTTTTACACCCCCTTAGGGGTGGAATTTCTAAAAATCCTGAAATTAGTTTTTAAACATTTGTATGAGTAACATTTGCAAGCGAAAACCAAGGCGATATCTCATTGTGCCTAAGAGATATTGAGAAATACGTAAAAACATATTTAACCCTTTTACACCCCCTTAGGGGTGGAATTTCTGAAAATCCAAAAATTAGTTTCTCAACATTTGTATGAGTAAAATTTGCAAGCAGAAACCAAGGCGATATCTCATCGTGCCTAAGAGATATTGAGAAATACGTAAAAACATATTTCACCCTTTTACACCCCCTTAGGGGTGAAATTTCGAAAATTCCCTTCTTAGTGAGCGTCTACGACACGAAGGGAATGTATCCCTAGAATTTCAAGTTTCTAGGCCCAGGGGTTTGGGCTGGGCGTTGATGAGTGAGTGAGTCAGTGAGTCAGTCAGTCAGTCAGGACTTTTCTTTTTATATATATAGATAGATCATCGGTAGTAGGAATGCAATGTTGCAATATAGTGGTGCATGTCAACGTATCTCCTGGGATTTGGTATAAATGTGCGCTTTCCTTTAAAAGCGTCTCGATACTTGCTTTTTCTTCTTCGTTCAATTCGGCGAGTCTTAATAATTCCTTAATTTGATTATAGCGGTCGCTCATTACCGATTCTGATATTACGTAACATGAATTTTCGCGAATGAAAGGTTGAATTTCGCGAGTGATATTAGCTATACTGAGTTTTTGTGTTAACGAAAGCTTCATGATTTTATACGTTTTCGGACAATAGATCTCGCTTCTCAAACGTGTATCTTTATCTTTAATATTTTCTATAATACTTTCCTCTTTTGACGGTTCAAGTGTACAAACTGTTCGTAAATTCTTCGGGTCTTTATAATTTTCAAAATTGACAGTTTGATCGCAATGGTTCACAGGCACGAAAGGTTCAACACGTTTCTGGCAAAGTACTTCCTTATTTACCATCGTTATTTCTTCTTTTATGGACTCTGATGCTTTGGTAAAATCTGAATAATTGACTTTTACTGATTCAATTGTTTCAATGTTTCTATTCTCTCGGAGTATTTGTTCTTTGGTTGACTTTCTAAATTCCTCATTGTAATTATTAATATCATCAAAGGGTTCTGTCCTTTCCATCGGTACAGATATCCCTATAAAATCTGGATCGAATTTTCGCATATCTCCAACAAGTTCTGTCCGTTCAGTCGGCACAGTTACGTCTGTGAAGCTAGAACAACCCACATAATTAACACAATTAGACTCGCTATCTCTTGCCGATATTTTAGTTTTTATTGGATTTGAATTAACGACGTTTTCTTCTTGAACATCATTTTCATATGCTTGAGAAGATTCTGTCCTTTCCATAGGCACAGATTTTCCCGAAAAATTTGAGCTGAGCTCCCTTAATTCTCCAACGAGCGCTGCCCGGTTCGTCGGCACAGACACCCCTGTGGAGCCAAGGCAAGTCTCCTCATTAACACAGTTTACTTTCGTCTCTATCGAATTCGGATAGACAACGTTTTCTCTAGATACAACAATCTCTACAGGTTCAATATAAGTGCTCTCCTTGCTCGAATCCGACGTACAAAGTTCCATAAAATTTCGCGAACTAGACTGCAATTTTTCAACTTGATCTTCTATTTTTACTTTACCAATGTCTTTACTTGATTTTTCATTTTTCACACGATTTTCGTAAGCTTCTTCAATAATTTCTGAACAATTTCTTATTTCTTCCTTTATAATTTTTTTCACAAAATCAACCATAGAATCTCCGCGGGGTAGTGTCTTTGATAAGAACGCATTCTTTCCCGTCGGAATATATATTTTCCTAATATTTTCACGTGAATTGATTTGTTCTTTATTAGTTTCATGACTCAGTCCGTCCGAGGACTTATTTTCTTTTATTAATTCAACATCACTTGTTACCTGTTGTTACTTTTTCGTCTTTGAATCGTCAGTAGATTCTCTTATTCCTGTACTGTGAATTAATTCCTCCGATGACATTAACT
This sequence comes from Cylloceria caligata, assembly GCA_963942595.1. NCBI lineage: Eukaryota > Metazoa > Arthropoda > Insecta > Hymenoptera > Ichneumonidae > Cylloceria > Cylloceria caligata. The sequence continues at coordinate 62,733,747 of OZ012706.1, read as the reverse complement.
CTAGTACTGGTACCTGGACTTGAACCGAATACCTATTGCTATCTGTCACATAAATGTAAGCTTTACCATTATTATTAATGACAAACCCGCTCTCTATGTTTATACTTTCACCTACATCCAGGGGAGACAGATAACTTTCCCGTAAATCCAAATTCTTTACTCTCACGAAGCACAATTTGGTGGACTCTGCAGGGATTACATTAGTTTCCTGAGTTGCAAATGGTATTCTTACATTCTGCATTTTCAATTGTCTTTTCTCATAGTCAATTTTCACGCGATTGCCGTGAAGGTATTCCGAACCCAATATACCAGCTTCCTTTATGGGGAAGTTATTATCTACAATATGGAAAGTAGCGAAACGTCCGAAGGCTTGTATTGTAATATGACCCAAAGTAAAAATTGAATTTCTTGTTATTCCAGTAAGTTGTAAAATTTCTCGTGATTTATAGCGATATGTTCATTTACAAATTGTTTCTTTAAAATATTCGGCCCGGCTCCCGTATCAACCATAAGAGTGATAGGGGATATTACTTCCGATGCCGTTATCGTAACCGTCAAAACACTACTTTCTCGATGCAATTGTATATTAAAGATACGGACTACTCGCGGTTGAGGGTCGAAGCTGCGATTGAAATGGTACGGATCGGATGCATGTTTAACGAAGTCTCCCTGGGCACACCTGTACTCGGAAGACCACTTCGGTTTCCCGTACTTCCATATGTTGCTGCGTTCTCCCTTCGAGCGGGACACTCACGGATAACATGACCGGGTTGTTTGCAATAAAAACATGGTCCTGTTGAATTCATGGAATTATTATTGAAATTATTAATATTTCTGCGATTTTAATTATTGATTTCAATTTAGATTTTTCACAAGTATTGCTTCTATCTATTGGAGTGGACAGTATTTTATTATGACTGACGAGGGGCTGTGTACCAATGGGTGAGTTGAATGGGGTAGACCCCCCTGCAGGAGTGTAAAATATGTCGCTGGAGTTCGAAAGGCCTAACGTGGGCGTGGTGCCTACGGGGTTCGGGGTAGTGTATTCGGGGTAGTGTGTTCTGACTGGTGTATTCGTACCTGTTGTCTCGTGTGTAGCGGGCTGCAGCTCGACGCCTTTTACAATATGTTCGGGGGATGCGGGGATCTGAACTGGAATTTCGTTAGAGGGATCTCTATATATTACAAGTGGTAAATATTGGTGACCAGGTTCTTCCAAAAATCCAACCACAGACAATAAATTGTTTCCCGATCTCGCCGTAAGTGTTTCTTGCACCCGGTTCGCGAATTGCTCAAAACTTTCTGAATTCTTTAAAATTTCTCGAATCTGTAAAGGACTATTTGATGTACTATAATTATCAAGATTGTCTGATAAAATTTCTTCAGTACTTGAAGAATCACTTGCTTCCTCGCAATTTATTTCCGTTTTTGTAATAATTAAATGACTTGACGTTAATTCCAAGGATTGTATACGACTATTTTCGTCTACTTTAATTAATTCCGGATTTTCTTGATTAATGTCGCTACTTTTCTCTGTATCCGCAACAATTTCTCCCGTTGGATTCGTTGTGGAGGGAGTCTTTGGATGCGGACTGTCAATATTTTCGTCGAAAAATTCTTCGACTGTTTCCAATGGGGATTTAGGAGGGCTATGTATTCGAGATTTCTTTTTTCGGTCTTCAGGGTAATCATGTATCACATTATCATCAAGTCTTACCTTTGATCGAGTTGAACTCATTTATGATGTATTTTATATAAGTATAATAATATATTTGCTCTTTTTTTTTTATACCGCATCAAAGAGACATAGAACTATACATAAGAATATTATGAGAGTAAAATCGCGCAGGAGGAGGAAATACGAATAACTTTCTTTTTGTTACTTGTAGCGAGGAAAAATTGTGGAGCTTTATTTCTTTAATTTTGTTTCAAAATTTCCCTGAGGTGAAATCAAATGTGGTTTTTCCTTCAGGACGATGACTTTATGTTTATTCAACGATTCGATCTTAGTGATACGAGGCTTGCAAGGTGTTACTATCGGGTGATAGCGTATCCCTTCTATCGAGTGAGTTTCGTAATCAGCGACAAGTTCGTCTAGAAAATTTTTCCGCTCGATTTCTCGGATTTGCTTAAGGCGTTTTATTCTATATTCACTCGGTATTTCTGTGTCGACGCCCTGTGTGACTTTACTGCTGCTTGCTTCGTACGTAATTTCCCTTAATAAATATGGTATCTCTTCGTTAGAGAGGCCCGTGCAATCTGCCTTTGCACTGTCTGAATGATTTTTATACTTTCCTGTTTGTTCACCTAAAGGTCCCTGAAAACCTGTTATTTTTTTTTTTTTTGGTTAAGTAAAATACCTTCGTTATCTTTTGTAGATTTTATGCTAGAGACTCCAAAATTCTGCTTGTTATACGACTCACTCGCTGTTACTGTTAAAGGACGATTCGTTTTACTAGAATTCAAATTTCTATTCCTTTCTTGCCTCGAGTAGTCGTTATGTACTGCAATTGTGTCGTCGCAATGTTTCTTATATTCTGTTATTTCTCTTCCGTCGAGAGGGATAGTTTTATTATTGCTTTTTATTTCGATATCAAAGACTCTAAGATTTTGTTCGTTATATGTTTTGCACGCAATTGTTGGAACTTGGTACTGTTCCTTTAAGATTCGTCGTTTTAATCTCTGCGCTTGAATTTTTCTTCCTGCTCTATGGGTTTCAGGCATGGATAAATGGTTCGGGTCAATAGTGGTAGGGTAATTGTTAGAATAAGTAAGTAGTGCGTGTAGTTATGTCTGTCTTGTTGGTATAATGTGTTTCGTGAGCGAACCTTGCTAGCCTTAACCCCACTTACGCGAGGAGCTAAAACATAGGATTTCTTTCACTAGTGTAATGTGTTTTGCGAATGAGCCTTGCTAGCCTTAACCCCACTTACGCGAGGAGCTAAAACATAGGATTTCTTTCACTAGTGTAATGTGTTTTGTAAACGAGCCTTGCCAGCCTTAACCCCACTTACGCGAGGAGCTAAAACATAGGATTTCTCTTCACTAGTGTAATGTGTTTTGTGAACGAGCCTTGCCAGCCTTAACCCACTTACGCGAGGAGCCAAAACATAGGATTTCTCTTCACTAGTGTAATGTGTTTTGTGAACGAGCCTTGCCAGCCCCGAACTCACTTGCGTGAGGAGCTAAAACATAGGATTTCTCTTCACTAGTGTAATGTGTTTCGTGAACGAGCCTTGCTAGCCCCGAACTCACTTGCGTGAGGAGCTAAAGCATAGGATTTCTCTTCACTAGTGTAATGTGTTTTGTGAGCGAGCCTTGCCAGCCTTAACCCCACTTACGCGAGGAGCTGGAACATAAGATTTCTCTTCACTAGTGTCATGTGTTTTGTGAGCGAGCCTTGCCAGCCTTAACCCGACTTACGCGAGGAGCTGAAACATAGGGTTTCTCTTCACTAGTGTAGTGTGTACTGTGAGCGAGCCTTGCCAGCCTTAACCCTACTCACGCGAGGAGCTGTAACATAGGATTTCTCTTCACTAGTGTAATGTGTATTGTGAGCGAGCCTTGCCAGCCTTAACCCCACTTACGCGAGGAGCTGAAACATAGGATTTCTCTTAACTAGTGTAATGTGTATTTGAATGAGCCTTGCCAGCCTTAACCCCACTTACGCGAGGAGCTGAAACATAGGATTTCTCTTCACTAGTGTAATGTGTATTGTGAGCGAGCCTTGCCAGTCTTAACCCCACTTACGCGAGGAGCTAAAACATAGGATTTCTCTTCACTAGTGTAATGTGTTTCGTGAACGAGCTTTGCTAGCCCCGAACTCACTTGCGTGAGGAGCTAAAACATAGGATTTCGTTCACTAGTATAATGTGTTTTGTGAGCGAGCCTTGCCAGCCTTAACCCCACTTACGCGGCGAGCTGAAACATAGGATTTCTCCACTAGTGTAATGTGTATTGTGAGCGATCCCTGCCAGCCTTAACTCCACCTACGCGAGGAGCTGAAACATAGGATTTCTCTTCACTAGTGTAATGTGTATTGTGAGCGAGCCTTGCCAGCCTTAACCCCACTTACGCGAGGAGCTGAAACATAGGATTTCGCTTCATTAGTGTAATGTGTTTCGTGAACGAGCTTTGCTAGCCCCGAACTCACTTGCGTGAGGAGCTAAAACATAGGATTTCGTTCACTAGTGTAATGTGCTTTATGATGATTGTGTTGTTAGTGATACGTGCGCAGGCAAATCTGGTTGCCCATGTGTTAGGTCGAAAGGAGGGTAGTTAAGGTAGGGTTTACGGAATGCTGTCTGCTGGTGTAAGCGAGACGGTGGATTTAATGGATGAGGTAGGGTTTTAGAACGCTGTCTGCTGGTGTAAGCGAGACGGCGAGTTTCTTAAAGGCCTATTTTGTCGGAATGGATGGAGTAGGGATTGTAGAATGCTGACCGCTGGTGTAAGTGAGCCGGTGAATTTGTTGAAGGTCTGTGGCAGAAAGAGCAGCACGTGCAGGTGAAGGTGCAATGTTATGAGGGGTGAATGGAGGTGAACGATTCTAGTGATCGCTCGAGAAGATTGTTAAGATGAGCAACGGAGGAGTAAATAACGGAACTATTTGTAATTCTACTAATGTTTTCAGAATTGTATGCAAACTGTTTTAGCGCTTGGTAAATTGACAGAATTTATGTAAATGGTAATACCAAGAAGTTAATGTTACGGAGCGAGTCGTATAAAAACCACACAAGAATTCTGATGGTTGTCTGGTTAAAACAAATATAATATTACTCTGTATAATTAATATTTGGGGAAGCTATTTTCCTTTAATCTCCTCACGCATGTTTTAGCAGTTATTCTTTCTTGCTGTTTTATTCGTTCTAAACCCAGTCGATTTAAGAAAATTTCTGGCGTGACTTCTTCAATGAGTTCTTGTGCGAGAACCTCGAGTTCCTTTATACGCACTTCAAGTACAAATAATTTTTCCAATGGTCCCATATAATGGAGTACAACTTATGAATATGTATATATACAGTAGCGGACAAAAGTTTAAGACGGAGAGGAAAAAAAAAGTAATCGTTGATGTTTTTATGAAAAGAATTGGCTCAGTGGATTTTTTTTGTATTAGCTAATTAATCATTAATTCATATATTTATTACATAAATTCAATTTTGCGCGTAACAACATTAGATATAATAAACAAAGAAAACATAAATTTGATTGATATCTTCGGGGACAAAAGTTTAAGACTATACGTAAAAAAATATTTTTTGGTAGAAAATATATAGATATTTTCCTCCCTTCAATACTTTGTCCACGGTCCATTATTTTTTATCACATCAGCACATCTTTGAGGCATTGAATTAATTTATTTTTTGCAGTCGTCCACAGTTGTTTCACTCCACGTTTTTTCAACCAAAGAGTACAAATCGTTAAAATTTTTTGGTTTATTTCTTCGAACCCTTCTTTTTATGGTACACCATAAGTTTTCAATTGGATTTAAATCCGGCGACTGCGACGGCCACGGTAATAAAGTGATTTTTTCATCTTGAAAAAAACTTTTCACTACCCGAGCCGTATGCTTTGGGTCATTATCTTGTTGAAAATAAAATTATCACCCATATTTTCGTAAGCATACGGTAACATAGTATTTTTCAATAGATCCAAGTATCGAAAACGGTCCATGATTCCATTAATTCGGCGTATTGGTCCAGGACCATTGCGAGAAAAACATGCCCACACCATTACGTTTCCACCTCCATGCTTAACTGTCGGTAAAACACATCGAGGATTTAAATCTTCGCCAATTCGACGTCTTACATACAGTATCCCGTCAGAACAAATTCGGTTGAATTTGGATTCGTCCGAAAATAGCACATTTTGCCAATCCTTACTTGTCCAATGCCGATGAGCCTTAGCAAATTGCAGTCGTAATTTTTTATTCTTTTTACTGAGCATCGGCTTCTTCCGTGGCTTTCGTGCTTTCAAATTGAATTCGTCTAATCGTCTTCGGACAGTTCTTACACTAATTTGTGCATTATTATTACTGGATATTTCAGCTCTGATATCGACTGCTGAACGAAAACGATCTCTCTCGCTTAATCGATGAATCCGACGATCCAGCGTTGGCGTGGTTTTCCGCGGTCTACCGTTTTTTGGTCGATCAAAATAGTCCCCAGTCTTCACAAACTTGTACCACGCTTGCTTACAAGAAGTTTCTGATCGATTCATTTGAGTTGCAATTAAAGAAAATGTCTCATTTTGCTTCCGTAGAGACACGATTAGTTTTCGTTCAGTTGATGACAAATTACGGGCTTTACCCATACTCTTTTCGTACGTGATTAAACTTAAGACACTGGATGATACACCACAAACTATTTACAGTATTAATATATCAAATTATTGCGTGGATCGACTACGGGTATCTTGTTCGACAGATCGTCTTAAACTAATGTCCGCTGTTTACAGATAGTTGGAAGAAAAAAAAAATTGTATAATCTATATTGTTTACATTTGACGACCGAGACTTCTACATTATGAAGGTCAAACGTACACATGTATTGTAAAAAAACAACAAGCCGACGGAAACGTTAGTACTTCTATGACAGATCTATGAACCAAATTGTAATTCATCGTCTTAAACTTTTGTCCGCTACTGTATATCCACGTGTATGTCTCTCAATGCAAGTTTTATCTTCTCTACTTTTTTTTTATTCATCAGTCATTATCGAATATTAGTTTCCACATTTGATTTCCACAAGGTCAATTTACTTACGAAGAAGGCTTACCGTATAACTTGAATAATAGCTGGTATTCTTCTAAAAAGATGGTAAATTTTTATGAAATGGCTTGGCTCGTAAAAATTCAATAAAAAGTAAAAAAAATCAATTTCTGTGAAATAAATCAACTCTTAAAAATGCAATAAAAAGGGAAAGGTTAAATTTTATAAATTAAATCGTTTTCTAAAAACTCAGTAATAAATGGTGATAATTTTCACGAAATGCATTGAATCGTTAAAATTCAATAAAAAGTAAAAAATCGATTCCTTTAAAATAAAGCAATTCTCGAAAATGCGGTAAAAAGGGAAAAGGTGGATTTTATAAATTAAATCGTTTTCTAAAAACTCAGTAATAAATGATGATAATTTTCATGAAATGCATTGAATCATTAAAATTCAATAAAAAGTGAAAAATCGATTTCTTTAAAATAAATCAACTCTCGAAAATGCGGTAAAAAGGGGAAAGGTGGATTTTATAATTTGAATCGTTTTCTAAAAACTCAGTAATAAATGATGATAATTTTCATGAATCGCATTGAATTGTTAAAATTCAATAAAAAGTAAATAATCGATTTCTTTAAAATAAATCAATTCTCGAGAATGCGGTAAAGAGGGAAAGGGTGGATTTTATAGATTAAATCGTTTTACAAAATTCAGTAACAAAGAGGGATTATTTTTCGTGAAATTAATTGAATCACTCAAACTCAATAAAAATTAAAAACTCGATTTTCGAGGATTAAATCGGCTTACAAAACCACGGTAAAAAGGGCAAAGTAAAAATATTTTCTTTTCATTTGATTCTTTCACACAATATTAGTTTGAACAAAACTAACACTCTAAGAATCCCGGACGAGCCCCTAGAATTTGTTACGTCAAAATCGCGGCCTATCTTACGAAACCCACGAATTTAACATAGATGCACGTTTCGGTGTATATTTTCCGTGCTCTGGTCAAGGAGAATGAATCCTCCCCTTACCACACCCGACGAGAAAATACCGAAGACGCAAGCCCGTTTTTGAGTCTAACCTCGCGGAAAATTACTCGGGATAGGGATGGAGTGCGTTTTGTTCTTGGTTAGGGATAATCACTTCAAGAATAATGGGGAGGGACTTGAATGACAATTTCACGCGGAGCAAGATGTCACTTTAATTGGTAATTGAAAATTATACCTACGGTTGTTTGTTGCTGTGGTTCTTGCTGTTTAACGTTGGTTGGGCGTAGATAAATGTAGTCAGACAGACTCAAAATCGAACGTAGACGTTGGTACGTATTAATAATTATTTATTGAAATGAAACTACATGAGTAGTTGAATGTTGCACGTTCAATATTCCCGATTTCGCACGGGTTAATAATTATAAGTACTGTACTCGTACTCTGTACTACTCAAAACTATACTTTGTGGAAATTCAGCCGTGGTGAGAAATTATCGTTCTGTACTACTTTATTTCCCGACAAACAGTACTACTTGTTGCCTTGAGAAAAGTCTAACTCACTACCGGCGACTTATTGACTGCCAGGCTAGTGATTAGTCCTCTACTTGACCCCCCGTGAAACTGTCGGTGGAAGTGTCGCCGGCCGATTTTCGCGGCCTTTTATAGGGCTCCTGAGCGTCGAAAATTCTTGTCGTCAAGTGCGTAAAAGAAGAGAAGCGATAAAACCCTATCCTGATTATAAGAATTTCCCCGTGGTCTATCTCGACCATACACGTATTCATTCCCCTTACTCCGCAGAGTAGCTTCTCGACATGCAGAGCCATAGATCTATGCAAGTGCATCGGTATGGCGCGCTCTGATTTGTCCGCGCGATGTGCTACACAGAGGACCACGCGATTAGGTGAGGGAACGCGTTCGAGGCGTTTTTCCCCTGAAAATGAGGCGATTTTTACCACTCCGCTTCTAGGCCTACTTTCGATAGAGTTTCCTAGTCTAGGTAATATCCTTATGCTCGCTTCTATGCGGATGTGTCTATGGTAATGGCTTAGTTTTTTAGCGTTTGTACGGAACTTAATTAAATCCTCCACATGAAACCACTAGTAATGATTTTGTTACAGATTCTGTAGTTAACTTCGACGTATGCAACCTGATTTCTGCGTTAATCTCTTATCAGTATAAATGGTTTTGTTGAGCTATGGCTTATTCCAAGCATCATTGGTTATTCGTTAAATTAGTGATTACTCTACTTATAGCTAATAAGTTTCCTTCAATAATTTGTTAGTTAGACGTAAGACTTCTTATAGTTAATAAGGTTTCTTAAATAATTTGTCAGTTAGACGATTATTCTCGTGCTATAGAATCGAGAGCGAGAGAGAGAGAGAGAGAAGGATTTTACTTGAGAGCGACTCGTCTAACTTGGTTACTCGTACATTTCGTTCGTACGCAAGTCGGCTAGATCTCCGTTCAGCCCTAGCGATAAGGCGTTTGTTGTGGCGTGGAGCGTCAGCCAGCCTCGCTTTCCTGGAGAGGAAGCTTTATTGAAACGCGTTACCGTTTTCTCTCTTTCTCGATTCGTTTTACTTTTTGTATTGAGCTGTAAAATAATCTTAACATTTCATTTTATCCTATATATATATATATATACAGTAACGGACAAAAGTTTAAGACGATGAATTACAATTTGGTTCATAGATCTGTCATACAAGTACTAACGTTTCTTTCGGCTTGTTGTTTTTTTACCATACATGTGTACGTTTGACCTTCGTAATGTAGAAGTCTCGGTCGTCAAATGTAAACAATATAGATTATACAATTTTTTTTTCCTTCCAACCATCTGTAAACAGCGGACATTAGTTTAAGACGATCTGTCGAACAAGATACCCGTAGTCGATCCACGCAATAATTTGATATATTAATACTGTAAATAGTTTGTGGTGTATCATCCAGTGTCTTAAGTTTAATTACGTACGAAAAGAGTATGGGTAAAGCCCGTAATTTGTCATCAACTGAACGAAAACTAATCGTGTCTTTACGGAAGCAAAATGAGACATTTTCTTCAATTGCAACTCAAATGAATCGATCAGAAACTTCTTGTAAGCAAGCGTGGTACAAGTTTGTGAAGACTAGGGACTATTTTGATCGACCAAAAAACGGTAGACCGCGGAAAACCACGCCAACGCTGGATCGTCGGATTCATCGATTAAGCGAGAGAGATCGTTTTCGTTCAGCAGTCGATATCAGAGCTGAAATATCCAGTAATAATAATGCACAAATTTGTGTAAGAACTGTCCGAAGACGATTAGACGAATTCAATTTGAAAGCACGAAAGCCACGGAAGAAGCCGATGCTCAGTAAAAAGAATAAAAAATTACGACTGCAATTTGCTAAGGCTCATCGGCTTTAACTGTCGGTAAAACACATCGAGGATTTAAATCTTCGCCAATTCGACGTCTTACATACAGTATCCCGTCAGAACAAATTCGGTTGAATTTGGATTCGTCCGAAAATAGCACATTTTGCCAATCCTCACTTGTCCAATGCCGATGAGCCTTAGCAAATTGCAGTCGTAATTTTTTATTCTTTTTACTGAGCATCGGCTTCTTCCGTGGCTTTCGTGCTTTCAAATTGAATTCGTCTAATCGTCTTCGGACAGTTCTTACACTAATTTGTGCATTATTATTACTGGATATTTCAGCTCTGATATCGACTGCTGAACGAAAACGATCTCTCTCGCTTAATCGATGAATCCGACGATCCAGCGTTGGCGTGGTTTTCCGCGGTCTACCGTTTTTTGGTCGATCAAAATAGTCCCTAGTCTTCACAAACTTGTACCACGCTTGCTTACAAGAAGTTTCTGATCGATTCATTTGAGTTGCAATTGAAGAAAATGTCTCATTTTGCTTCCGTAAAGACACGATTAGTTTTCGTTCAGTTGATGACAAATTACGGGCTTTACCCATACTCTTTTCGTACGTAATTAAACTTAAGACACTGGATGATACACCACAAACTATTTACAGTATTAATATATCAAATTATTGCGTGGATCGACTACGGGTATCTTGTTCGACAGATCGTCTTAAACTAATGTCCGCTGTTTACAGATGGTTGGAAGGAAAAAAAAATTGTATAATCTATATTGTTTACATAGACTTCTACATTATGAAGGTCAAACGTACACATGTATTGTAAAAAAACAACAAGCCGAAAGAAACGTTAGTACTTGTATGACAGATCTATGAACCAAATTGTAATTCATCGTCTTAAACTTTTGTCCGCTACTGTATGTAACATATTCCATATATATAATTTGCTGGTAAAACTAGTGTTTTTATACATGGAAACGTGAGAGAACGAGAGAGTACTTTTCTTGAGAGCGACTCGCCCGACTCGGTTACTCGTATTTTTCGTCCGTACGTAAGTCGGCTAGATCGTTGTTCAGACCTCGCGCAAGGCGTTTATCGTTGCGTGGAGAGTCGGCCAGCCCCGCTTTCCTGCAGCAGAAGCTTCATTGCAACTCCATTTTAGTCTCATCTTTTTCTCGATTTTCTGTATATTTTTCGCTATTTCACCATAAATTAATCCTAATATTTCTTTTATCCTTTCTATATAGGCATAACATGTTGTATATATTTATGATGGTATTTTTACCATAAATTCCAATATTTTACGAGAGACATATTAATATATAGGCATAACATGTTTTATATATTTATGATGGTATTTATACTATAAATTCCAATATTTTACGAGAGACATTAATATAATCCCAAGAGAAAAGGGGAATTAATCCTGATATACTGATCTTTCTTCTAGTACCCGACTATACCTGGTAAGTTCATGTGGGTTGCACTCGTTTTCGAGTGACAGCCCTGAGTAGTTTCCATATGGAAGCATAATTGTTCTTTTTGCTGCTGATATTTTACCTACAGTATTCGTGTGAACATTTTAATATTCATAACTCTTTCGTTTAAGTCAACAGTCCCATCACTTTTGTTAATTGTTTCGCTTAGTTAGTAATTGTTCGTGATTTCATCATCTTTGTAAAGAGAGAGAGAGAGAGAGAGAGAAGATTTCAGGCAAGAGCGAGAAGAAAGGGTGCGGTCGCTTGGTCACGTGATAGCGTTCCCTCCAACCGCTCCCTTATGACCAACAACGCCCCGACGGCGACTAGCCGAACCCTTGGTCTAGGATTGAGCGTAAGGCCGCGCTGAATCATAGATCCATAAATGGCAGTCGATAACCGGGTCTACGCAGTAGATCCCATGGTTTAAAAGTTTGCCTTTTGACCGGGAGCGCCGGTGGGGCCGCATCTTCACCCTGTTCCGATCTCCGTCGCTAAAATCGCTCTCCTTTCCTCTTAAGAAGTTCGAGAATGAAGGAAAAATTTGGGAAGTTACTTTTACTGTAGCGAAACTAAAGCAGAAGAACTTTAACGTAATCGAAATGAGAAAGATAAACGCGACGTTACGTCAGGACGTAACAGTATTGGTGGCTCATCTATTCTTTCTTCCTGGTATCTGGACTTCAGCATTGGTGGGTATCTGCAAACAAAAGTTCCTCGACTGTCGCATTTTATGCCTCTTTATACTAGCATCCTCTCTTTTCCTTTTGTATCTCCAGTATCATTGCAGCTAGTGACGATCCTATCGCTCATCTGCTGCAGCCCATCGATAACCTTGATCTTTTAAAAAATAACTGCCGTTTGTCCAACGTCTTGTCTTCACATTTACTCCGTGTCTCAGATGGCGCTTCTAACTGTCGCGTTTCCTTCGCTTGAATAACGGCAGTTGGCTCTTGACGCAACGTTCTCCTTAGTGCGAATGATGCTCACATGATGTTCACATGAAACAGTATAGAAAACCACCTTCATACGTACTAGTTGAGCTACACTTACAAACGTACAACACATAGCTCTCTTGTGCATGAGGTCACAGACACATTTATGTGGTGCTAAATTCTATAATATTTGAGCCGGCTTCTCCGGCAGAAAGTTATATATGGTTAAAGCATCGAGTAAAGCATAGTTAAAGATACTATTTGTTTGGTCTTTGTGATCATGAAGAAGGTATACAGTCGATCTCTCCTGTATCGTTCGATCGATTGTTTACCTTCGGCGTCCGGACATTTTTGATCGACCCGTGGTACGGAAATCTCACTCGATCCTTTATCTTTTGTGTGTGTTTGGACTGTGGGGTCATGAGGTGGCAGCACCTCATGGACTAATTGGTCAATTTGACCTCGGAATCTTTAAAATCATTAGTGAGATGGTCAGTAAATCCACGTAGTGAATTGAACATCCAATCATCTATCAGCTGGACACCTTTATGTCTTTCTGAGCATACGCTCGCGCATACACCACTCGACCAATCATCAATCAACATGTGGCAGATAAGTGTTGCAGTGATTTCCGCCGACAACGTGATCACCACGACGCTATCTCTCCATCCATCTTAGATCTTTCTAGACTGGACATTCGCACCATGCACTCGTGCTCTCGATCCGCATCGCAAAGTGTAGTAATCAGTAAACCAAATCACCCTAAATTCAGTGTAGCATTAATTGTATGCATTGAGTATATTGAACGATTCACATGTTTTTGCTCTCAAAAGAAACAGACAACTACAAGAGACATTAAAATCATCAATTCGTGTGATCAAGCAATTAATTGCGCTCAATTAATTGCAGTGTGTAATTCACCACGTGGCGTCAGCCATTGTGAGTCCAAGGTTCAGTATAATGCTGTATTCTACGTTGTTCATTCAAGTTATTGTTTTGTTCAAATCATTGGTCATAATTTGCAAATCTTATACACTGTCGGTTAACGTAGTTAACATAATTCATAATTGATTCAAACATATATTATAGGATACACTTGTAATATCTCAAATATTGCGTAACCATCACCACGTGGCAAAAATATTCATATACACCGTGATTATCATTCATTTGATGCTACAAATTAAATTCAGTTTAATTTATATTCTTCAATTTAATTGCGAGAATCATTTGCATTGAACTCACTATTCAGTGTCACATTCAACTCAGTCATTCAACATCACATTGTTAATTCAACTTCAATATTCGTTATATTGTAATTCATTCAACTCAATTCATTGCAAACTGTATTTCACATTTATTCTGTGTAATATCATTACAATTTCGCACACACGTCTTGTACAGTTTCGCCTCATACATGTAATAATATATTTGACATATGCTACATTGAAAATTCAATATTCAAATTACTTATATTAAGACCATTTATATCCAATTCCGGCAATAGTTTACTTGTTTTCAATAAGAACGAAACACTATTAATCAGTTTATCAGATTAATTGAGAATTTAGTTTTTTACTCAATAGCGTTAACATTAAAGTATTTATACTGAATTTTCTTGGTTAATACTTGTGTTTACTTGCAGCTACATGACTAATATGACTTAAATATGAAGAACACATGCGTCATCAGTTTGTAACATAGTTACATGCACGAACGCGAGTTTAGATTCCCGATCGGCTAAAGGAGCCGATAGCATATTAAGTCGAGCGATTATTTTATATATTGAAGAGGCTATAAGAGCCGAAACTCTATTTCGCGTGTCAAGTACAGCGGACGCTAGGCCGATGAACCCGGACCTAGCGTAAGAACTAGTGTCGTCACGCCTCTGGAATTCGCTCGTCGTCGAAAACAGCAGGTCAGCAACCGGCTGGCTTTGCTCGGCGACGAGGGAGAGCCAGGGGGGCGTGACAACGGTATTGGAAGATCAAGCGAAACGGGACAAATTTTAAAATCAAAGTCTAGGGTGACGTAGAGGGAACCAGGGTGGGAAGACGGCTCTAAAAGCGCTTGCACGAAAAGGAAGGCTCTCTTACTCGGTGACACGAACCCAACTAAAAGTAATTCGAAGTGCATAAGTCTTAAAAACGATAATCTCAAAAGTAAAGGGAAGGATATTCAGAAAATTAATTAGTCGGTTGTTTGGAAGCGAAGCAGTACTAGAAGTAGTTAAAAATCATCATATAGGATTAATTGAATAGATACCTGCCGAGAATTTAGTGCATCGGAATAAGAAAATAGTGTATGATAAAATAAATTAAAGAGTGCGGACTTTAAACCAGTAGGAAGCATAGGAATCGCCTTTCCTGCGAGAGAAAGCAAGAAAGGGCGAAAAGTGTGAGAAGTGTGAGAGAGCAAAGCATTGTAAACAGAGTTGCTACACTCTGTCCAAGGAGAGTCTGGGGCGTATGGTGGTATGTGTGTGAACAAGGAGGAATACCAAGAATTTCGGGTTAAATAAGTAGAAATAATAATAAATATAATCAAGGGAATTCCCTAATTTTTGAAACCGAGAAAATAGAATTAGGAAATGTAGAAGATAAGATAATTGTAATTAAATGAGAATAAGTAGCATTAAATACATAGGATGAATAAGTACGAGTAAACGAATCTCGCATCTGAGAATATAAATGATAAAGTGTGTATAAGCGAAAGCAGTGTGAGAGAAAAAGAATTGTAAGTAGAGTTGCTACACTCTATAAAAAGAGCGAATGTGCAGCGAGATAGCGAGGGAAGCAAGATGCTTATGTGACAGGTATGCAGTGGTACCGCTTGATGAGGAGCGAGAATAAGTATAATAAGAGCGAAGGAGAGAAAATAGTAAATAGAGTTGATCCGCTATATCGAAGGAGTAAGTGCGAGGAGGAATAGCCAGTGGTGCGGTATATTTGCGCATCGAATATATATGATAGCGTGCCACCGGACCAAAACAGACTTCCGAGAAATACTAAGAATTCGTGCATCGGAAATAGTGTAATAAATTGCGGAGATAATCGCTAGAATAACGTGCGTAGAAAGATCATTACGAAAAATTTTAATGAACAAAATTAATAAGTGACGTTTTTTTTTGTTGAAACTGATTTCTTTCAATAAAGCATCCTATCAACCACCATGCAGTCTAAGTTAATTAGTTATATGTCGAGCCCAAAATCCCACGATAAATAAAAAATTATATGTGAACAAAAAATTACCGTTACATTTTGGCGCCCAACGTGGGGCCCGACACAGCTAAGAAACTGCAGTGGTGAGATAGGACGCGAATAAAATAAAAATAATAAACCCAACGAGAGTAAAGTATGGATACAGGCGAAAGAGCGAACGTCTCAACGGAGTTTGAGGAGTTGAGGATGATGGAGAGTTTGGCGGAACAGCATCGGCAGGAGGGGAATGCTGAAGGGGGCGAAGCTTTTATATGGGAGTCAACAACAGCTGATCACCTGTTGGACGATCGTCGGCAGGTAGACCTAAGGAATATACAACGTTTGTCGGAAATCACACCGATTAAAGAACACGAGGAGACGGCAGGAGGGTTGGAAAATAACCAGATAAATAGTGAGGACATCAGTACGCCGAGACCCAACGATAGGACCACTACGATTCCGAAGGACCCGATCGGTGTAGGGGAGTTGATGCATTTTTTGCAGAAAATGGAGGCGAAAAGTGACGGGAAATTCGCCGAAATAATTAGAACGGAGCAGGAGATAAGAGACGAGTGTATAGGTAGGATAATAACTCCGAAAGAATCCACGAAGGATGAATTGATTGGAGAAATTGCTGCAGTTGAGAGCCGGACGGACCGGAAGATAAAGCAAGCACAGGAAAGGACACAAGAGGAGCAGAATACGACGAATAAATATATACAACGACAGGTCGTTAGTCAGAGGGTGACAGCAGAGAAGCTGGAAAGGAGAACTTTAGAAATAATGGCCGAAATCAGGGCGACACAAGAAGTCACCGAGGACCACACTAAAAGAATTGAAAAACTAGAAGAGACAACACGGACAAACAACACGTCTATGAGCTTCGGGCAAACTGTTGGAGGAGGTTTGAATGTCACACGATTATATACGACAGCTCAGAAACCTCCTACATATAATGGAGACGGAAAAGAGAGACCGATGCGATTCTTAAAAGAATTTCGAGAGTTTTGTATCGTAGGGGGAATCGAAGACACTGAAATTCGGCATGCTATCGGAACGGCATTGAAAGGAGTGGCAAACGATTGGTGGCTCGTGGTGGAGGGCGTTGTACACGACTTTCGGACTTTTGAAGAAAAATTTCGTGCAAGATATTGGGCTTGTGACATACAAGACAAGGTCAAGAGGAATTTGGAATTCGGATCTTTTTATACTGAAGGTCAGGCCTTGACACGCGCCGAATATGCAACTCGTGTTATCGGTAACGCACGGGATTTAAGCGAAAAATTGAGTGACGAAGATATCATACGTCGGCTCGCGAAACATTTTGACGAAGAGGTGCGGAGTGCTGTCAGAGTCCGCCAGATCTGTGATATTGATGAGTTCTTGGAACTTCTAGAAAGCACGGACGTGGCAGGCCCACTGAATTACAGGAGAGTAACAGGTCGTACAGGGGGATACGCGGCACAGGATCTGCAGAGAAATTTCAATAGAGGAGCAGCACGCGAGCAGACGGCGCGCTCGTATTTTCGACAGGAAAATCGGGAAAATACACCAAACAATGGCGGCAATGGTGGTCCATGGTCGCCAGGACGTCAAAGTGGTCGGGGGGATAGACCAGCATGGCAAAATAACGGGTCATGGCAACCATCGAGACCGGCTTGGCAAGAAAACCGCTCAGAAGGTTTTCCGAGGCCGGAAAATAACAGACCAACTGGACCTGAGATGCAGAGACAGGAGCAGCAGCCGAACGAACAGGTAAATAGCATAAATCGTGGGGCACAGGGTCTGTTTGTAGCACACACGATCCCGAGAGAACCGGTACCGGAATGCTCGAAAGCAGGAAACAGCAATTCGGGAAATGCATAAGCGTTGCGCCCGAGGAAAAGAGAAAGATAAACAACAACTTAGAGGGACGGAGCGCAACGCTGAAGGATGAAAGAAAAAGCATTAGACAGAAGATGAACGCGAGGAAAAAAGAGAAGAAAAGAGTGAGGAACCTACGAATAAGAGAGGAACGATGCAGGAGTGACGAACAGGCGGTGCAGAAGGTTGTAGGGAAGCCCACCGAACGGCGAGGGCAGGCTGAGTCCATGGAAAGCCGAGTTCAGGAAGACGGTAAAGGCTCATGTAATGATAAAGAAAATATGTGGCCTGAAAACGTTGCCAGAATTCAGAGAGTACTAGATATCATAGGGCCAGCACCAAAGGTGATCGACGAGGCGAAAGAGAGACAAGTGACGTGTTCAACGCTGTTGGAAAATCCAAGGGAATTTTTATACGAAGAGGTTGAGGGTGTACAGAGTAAATGGTATGAGGAGGAGCATCCGAGATGTCCAGAAATACCGATCACCGTGGCTGGTATACAGAAAATGAGTTTAATCGACAGTGGTAGCGAGGTATCATGCGTCTCTGAAATATTTTTTAAAGAGAATGAGGAATCACTCAGAAATTGTCCCATGCTGCCAGTGACCTCGACACAGGTGGTTGGCGCATTCGGGGAGAGACGGCTCGCATAAAGAAACAACTTATGGTAAATATGGAAACGTATGGGGCAAGTGGCAGTCTGCAGGTACTGGTCGTACCAAAATTGGTGAGATCGGTGTTGATTGGGATAGACGGTATGTTGGCCTTGAAGATATCAATCGATGCTCAACAAAGGATTCTGGCAGTAGAAGACCGGGTGGTCGCAGAACTGAAGGATGGAAAATGGCGACACCTAGATCCAGGAGATTTTCATCAAGTGATACCGAGTAAGGTATGTGCCAGCGTGGGGAGTAACGATAACCCCGAAGAGGAAGAGACCATAGGTTTGTCAGAGGGAGAGTTCGAAGAGAAAATGAAGGAGTGTCAGGATGTAAGGCTGGAAATCAAAAAGAGCTTTAAAGAGATTGTTGAAGGGAGAAGAGAGATTTTTGATAGAGGCCAGGTAGAATGACGGAATATCAGCACCGACTGGTGCTAAAGGATCCGAAGCCATATTTTCACCGATCATACCCCGTGTCGTTAACACAGCGGAAGAGGGTGGAGGAGGAGATTGAGAGAATGCTCAGGATGGGGATCATCCAAAAATCTGAAAGTATGTATATAAATTCACTGATGCTCGTCACGAAGAGCGATAATTCGGTCTGCCTGTGTCTGGATGCTCGTGAATTGAATAACTATTTAATAAATGATTATAATAATGCGCCCCCAAACGAAGAAATTTTCCAACGGTGTGGTGGAAAGACCATAATGTCGACACTGGATTTGACGAGTAGTTTCTGGCAGATACCTCTCCATCCGGAATCACGAAAATACACGGCTTTTCAGAATAACGGCAAATGTTATGAATTTACCGTTACACCATTCGGTTTAAAGACTAGCACGGCGAGTTTGATAAGAGCACTCGACGTCGTTCTCAAGGGTCTAGATTTTGTTATTAATTTCGTCGATGATTTATTAGTCATGTCAACATCGTACGAGGAACATTTGAGTCATTTGCAAGAATTATTTGAGAGATTTCGGTGGCATGGAATTACGTTGAAATTTAGTAAATCACATTTTTTTCGAAAAGAAGTGATTTTTCTCGGATATATCATGACGACCGAGGGTCTAAAACCGGATCCCGAAAAAATCAGGGCGATACATGAATATCCACGGCCCTGTACAATAAAACAATTAAGAGGGTTCCTGGGTCTGATAAATTTTTATACAAAATTTACGAATCGCCACGCGCATGAGACGGCACCATTATTAAACCTGCTGAGGAAAGGTATACGGTGGATGTGGGATGAGGCCATGGGAGAGGCATTTATAAAAGTGAAAAGGTTGTTTTGTAAAGAAGTGATACTTAGGTATCCGGATACACGGAAACCATACACTCTCTCAACAGATGCAAGTGGGTATGCACTCGGAGCAATTCTCTCGCAGGAAGATGAGAATGGAGAGATGAAGGTGGTGACTGGCAAGCAGAACATTAAAGGGAGCAGAAATAGCGTATATGACCACCGAAAAAGAATTATTAGCAATTGTATGGGCATTACAGAAATTCAGAACTTATCTGAGAGGTGCCCAGATACGTATAAAGACGGACCATTAGGCTCTGATTTTTTTAAAGACATGTCGATTTACAGCTGGAGGGCTGATGAGATGGGCATTGGCCATTCAGGACTACGATGTACAAGTAGAGCATGTCTCAGGAAAAACTAATGTGGTGGCGGATGTTTTGAGCCGAGTGAGAGAGGACGAGGATCTGCATTCAACCGAGGGTGAAGGAGTTGTGGTGGTGGCTGGAATGTTGGCCGAAAAAATTCCCTGGGAGGTAACGAAGAAATTAAAGAACATAAAAGGGGTTCAAACAGAGCAAGAGGACTTACGAATTATCATGGACTTTCTGGGCGAAAAGAAGCAAGGAGAAGAGGAGCAAAAATTTCGTCTAGAAAAAGGAATTTTACAAAAGAAATCAAAGACCGGGATTTGGCGGGTTATAATACCAAAAAGCATGATTGGAGATATAATTAGGGCGTGCCACGCTATGTATGGCCATCTCGGGGCCGGAAAATGTGTACGGATGCTGGAGGAGGATTTTACGTATCCGCATCTGGCGAGAACTGCTAGGAGGATTCTCGCGACGTGTGACGTATGTCAGAGAAATAAGACTGCCGTCCAGACGAGTTTCGCCGCAATGCAAACCATAGTACCGGCGAGACCGGGGGATTTGGTCTCCATAGATTTCTATGGAACGTTGCCCACATCAGTAGGTGGAGTGAAGCACATTTTGGTGACCTTGGACGCTTTCAGCAAGTTTGCCATTCTTTACCCCATGAAAAAAGCAAACACCGCAACAGTAATTAAACGAATATTTGAGGATTATATTCCGAAGTATGGAAAGCCGCGGAGGATACAATTTGATCACGGGACTCAGTTTACTGCAAAAAACTGGTTACAGAAGCTCAAGGATGAGGGTATCACGGCTGTATTTTCATCGATACGTCATCCCCGAGGAAATATCGTCGAGCGTGTAAATCGTGAACTTGGGAGATTTTTCCGAGTTTTCCTCACGAACAACCATGCAGGCTGGTTTAAATGGGTGAGAGTCATAGAAGATTGCATTAACGAGAGTTACCACGAGACAACCGAGTATACACCAATGGAACTGCAGTGCGGGAAGAAACCTCAACGAGTCTGGAATAAACAGATGGGCATAGTGCGAGAGGAAGAGGATAAAATAACCTACGAGATGAAAATTGAGATTGTGAAAGAAAGGATAGCGACGAAAGGCCGGCGTCGGGCGGAGAGATTTAATGCTACACATCGATTAACAAATTATGAAGTAGGCGATTTAGTTTTAGTAAAAGCGTTAAACGTTTCAGACCCGCTGAAACAAGTAACGTCGAAATTTATGCCTCTGTACGAGGGGCCATATAGAATTAAGAAATGCGTAGGTTTAGCAACTTATTTACTCGTAGATCTAGGGAATAAGATAGAAAGAGGCAAATTCCACGCCAGTATGTTTGAGAAGTATCAGACAGAGACAGACAGGACAGAGCAAGAAGAAGAGAATACGACGACCGGAACGAGCAGGGAAAGGAGTGAGACAGCACGAAGGTCGGGTACACAAACTGTAAACGACGAGGTAAAGCGGAGCCATCCAGAAGCGACACTAACACAATGATACGGGACCATCGAACCCGCTACAGTGGATCGCAGCGAGGGGAATCCTGACGTCACACCGAACGATCGTTCTTGGTAGAATGCTTCAAATTCTAGCGAAGCAGGACATGCGGAAAGAGGAGAGGTGACAAGTAGGTCATCTAATTGGCCGAGCCGAACGGCCGAAGGAGAAATAGGCCACCGGAGAGACACCAAAAATTATAATCATAACGAGGGCATTGGGGGGAATATAAAAGAGGACGCAAGCAGGGGTACGGATTAATAGCTTGCGAAAAATAAAAGAGAAAACTAGTTCGAAATATATCAGCGAAATGTATCGGTTTGTCGAGTATGCAGTCGAATATCTGGTTCCGGGGGAGCCCTACGAAGCAGAGATCATCGATGTAAAACACCCGACACGTTTCTACATATGGTCGAAGAAAGACGAACGGCGGCGGCAGGAATGGTTGGATCGCGTGGCAAAAACAGACAAACAACAATCGGAAGTCCACAAGCTGCTGGAGGAGGAGGCCTACGAAGATCGGGCCGTGTTATATTCTTTGGAGGACGAGGAGGGCAAGGAAAATAGCTTGTTTTTTCGTGGCACCGTGACGGGAGAGGAGGACGGTCAATACCGAGTCTGGCTGGGGGATCTGGCGAGACGGATTACGGCACCGCTGGAAAATCTATATACGGTACCTAGGCTATATCTAGGGGAACCGTACTTCGCCATTACCGCAGCCATGAACATGCTGGTACCAGCCAGGGGTTTCTGGACTGAGCGAGCCAGAGAGCTGTTCATCACTCTAACAGCTCAACAAATGGTGGACATCTACATTATTGAGATCGATCCGATCGTAGAGGCAGTCTGGATCGAGATAAATGGGTCCAAGGGCCAGAGAGGATACGATGTGAGCCAAGAGCTGATCGGCAGCCAGGAGGCAAAAGAAAGTCAAGAGATACCGGCATTCCGCTATGGACGAGACGGAGGACGTGGAGGGAAGCATTTCCGGGATGAGAGAAGAAGGCAGGCAGAGCACAACAGGAGCCGACGACCAAGGGCGGACGACACCATAGCCCCGAGTACGAGCGCGGCTGGACCATCGACAAGGATGGGGGATCTACTGTGGGAAATCGAGACCATGATGGAGGAGGATACAGAGAGTGAGGAGGAGTCAGAGGAAGAGGGCAGTGTTGCAACAACGATAGGCCGAGGGCCGCATGAAAATATAACGATACCGACTGACCACGACGAGACTGACGAGGACGCGGACAAAGAGAACGAAAGTGACGGTTATTGAATAAATAGAATGTTTCTTTAAAATATATACATCTCTGCGTAGTGTTGTTATTTCAGCGGTGTACATTTTCTATAGTATAAGATAGAGATAGAATTCGTTTCTAAGCCAACCGAAAAAGTAATAATAATAATAATAATAATAATAATAATAATAATAATAATAATAATAATAATAATAATAATAATAATAATAATAATAATAATAATAATAATAATAATAATAATAATAATAATAATAATAATAATAATAATAATAATAATAATAATAATAATAATAATAATAATAATAATAATAATAATAATAATAATAATAATAATAATAATAATAATAATAATAATAATAATAATAATAATAATAATAATAATAATAATAATAATAATAATAATAATAATAATAATAATAATAATAATAATAATAATAATAATAATAATAATAATAATAATAATAATAATAATAATAATAATAATAATAATAATAATAATAATAATAATAATAATAATAATAATAATAATAATAATAATAATAATCCCTCCCAAGTGTGTCGCCTTGCCGCGGCGGGGGGGGGCTTGCGTTTCTGCAATGAACTTTGGAGCTCAGCCGGCGGGGGCTCTGGCCCCTGGCAGGTCTAACCTTGCCGGACAGGTCCATGGGGAGCAGGCAGACTAAGAACACACAACATCAAAAGCTACGGTGGAAGGCATCGTGCCTACGGCTGCATGGCCGCAATGATGTAAACTAAAGCGGTCGCGAACGATCCCTGCAGGGCACCGGGTGGAACCCTGCAGTATTTACACCTTACCTAGACAAGGCGGCTCTGCCTAGGCAGACCTACATTCCGACCTACTCGTGGGATTAATATGGAGAAACTTTTAAAAGAAATAAAACCTAAGCAGAAGAAGGAGTTGGAAAAAACATCGACCGAGGAAGAACTCAAGACAATCGGAGAACTCGCGACGAACAATATCGAGGGAGAGTCGAACGATGATAGCTTGGCGAACGTGACTGAAAGTGTCAACCTGAGAAAGAGAAGTATACTTCAGTCATGTTCGTCAACAGGCACGGAAGATCGATCTCTACATCAGAAGAAAAAGAAATTAAGATACAGAAAGAGAGAAACGACACCGCCACCCATGGAAGAGGGTAAAACGGTTCCACCTGTCGTCGGAAATATAAGGAAGCATCGAGAAAAACCTGGAACCTCCTCATTCGACGATTACAATAAGAACCAACCCGATTTGACAGAATTATTACAACTCATTCATGAGACCGCGACGAAAATGGAAGAGGCAGCGGCAATACAGAAAAATTTGAATATGGCGGTAAAAACCGGCATTAAGACGATTCTTGAGGCCGCCGACGCTGCGCTAAACATGCAAAGCAGGACAGCCTCGAAGGGACAAATGATGGCAAACGACCTGACAGAGACAGTAACGGAGACAACGGAACCGGCGACGCGACCGACGAAACGGAAACGGGAGACGACGAAGACCCCACCAGAGGCCCGACAGAAGACACCCCCAAGAACGGAGGAGGCCGAAACCTGGACAACCGTGAGGAAACGAAAAAAAGAAGAAAAAAACGACGGAACCGAAAAACAAAACGGACGAGACGAACGTACCGACCCAGGCTGAAAAGCGCAGACCGACCCACAAACATAGGGGAACGGCTGTACTAGTCAAACCTGGGAAAGACAACACGTACTCGGACATCGTACGGAAGATAAGGACGACGGTCGACCCGACGAGCAGTCATGTACAGGTGATGGCTCTAAGGAAGACCAAGGACGGACGGTGTCTCATCAAGATACAGACAGACACGGACGGACGAGAACAGTTTGAGCGCGCACTACAGGACGCGGTTGGGGACACGGGCAGTGTAAGGACCGTGACTTCTAGGACACAACTGGAGATCATGGACCTGGACTGCGTTACCACCGCGGAGGACGTAATATGGGCACTGAGACGAGAAACGGGACGAGACGGCGACTTTGGTGTCCACATCTTCGGCCCGAACCGGGCCGAGCAGTACATGGCAGTCTGCGACCTCGAGACGCGGGAAGCCGAGGTGCTGCTGGACCGGGGCCGGATCGGGATAGGATGGGTACGATGCCGACTACGACAACGATTGACGGTGACCAAATGCTACAAGTGCCTGGGCTACGGACATACAAGGACGAGCTGCACGAACGCGGATCGGACAAAGAACTGCAGGAAATGCGGCGAGACGGGACATTACGCGACGGACTGTAAAAACAGACCGGCTTGCCCACTGTGCTCTGAGATGGGACACGGGGACGTAGCGCACCTTGCGGGAACCGGAAGGTGTGCGGTATTCCGGGCTGCGCTGGAGGAGTGCAGGAAGCAGGCCGGAAGACGGACAGAATAGTTCAGGGAAACCTGAACAGGAGTAGGACAGCAGACATGCTACTACCACAGATAGCTGACGAACATGACGCCGACATTCTGATCCTGTGCGAACCGTACAGGAGAAGAACGACACAAACGTACATTACGAACGAGACAGAGACCACAGCTATCTGGGTAAGGGGCGCTGCCCAATCTCGAATAATTAACTGCGGTGTTGGGGACGATTACGTCTGGGCAAGGGTCGGCGCTGTCACTTACGTCAGCGTTTACCTGACACCAAACTGCGCCGCGACGGATTTCGAGAGGAAAGTGGCGCTCCTTGAAGACGGAATCAGGAATCTGCCTGGAGACGTTATCATCGGAGGAGACCTCAACGCGCGGGCGATCGAGTGGGGAATGACAACAACGAACAAACGTGGACGGCTGCTGCTGGAGATGGCCGCAAGACTAGACCTGGTGGTAGCAAATACGGGAAACGTACCGACGTACAGACGACCAGGGTTTGGAAACTCTATCCCTGACGTCACAATGACATCGGACAGAATATCACCACGGGTAGGACAGTGGCGGGTTTTCGACGGCTATACGGCCAGCGATCACCAGTACATTGTCTTCGAAGTGGCAGGACAAACGGTGACGAGACGGACGAGGACCCAATACCCCCCGAGGTGGAACCTCAACAAACTCGACTTACGAAAATTTTCGGAGGAGCTGGCGGCAGCACCAGCACCAATGACGAAAGTCCCCCCTGAACTGACTGGCCGGCAAAGGGCGGAAAGACTCACGGACGAGACGGCCAAACTGACGGACCGGCTGTGCAACAGCACAATGCCGAAACGACGACATAGACCAAACAGGCAACCACAATACTGGTGGACGGAAGAAATAGCCGAGCTGCGCAGGCTCTGCTTGGCAAACCGCCGACGAGTTACGAGGGCTGGGGGAAGACCCGAAAGGGAAAACCTCCAAGCCACTTACAAGACGTCACGAAAAACACTTACGAACGCCATAAGGGACAGCAAAACGCGATGCTGGAAGCAGCTCTGCGAGGAGATGAACGAAGACCCCTGGGGAACCGGTTACAAAATTGTGACTGGCAAACTAGGGGCCCGAGTTCCACTTGAACTCAAAGATGCCGAAACCGCAGAACGGATTGTTGACGGACTGTTTCCGACTCACCCGATACGGACGAACGTGACAGACGACACGGAAGCCCCGGCGGCCCCCATATTTACCGCGGAGGAGCTCTCCAAAGCGACTGCCGCGATGAAGACTGGCAAGGCGCCGGGACCAGACGGAGTACCGGCGGAGATTCTCCGGCTGATGGTTCGCCTGAGGCCGGAGATATTTCTTGACCTGTACAACACGAGCTTGACGACGGGAACGTTCAGTGACCGGTGGAAGACGGCAAGGCTAGTTCTTATCCCTAAGGGTAAGGGCGACCCCAATACGCCGTCAGCCTGCCGGCCGCTGAGTTTACTCGACACAACGGGTGAACTCTATGAACAACTACTAAAACCGAGACTGACGGACGCGATACAGACCAGCGGAGGCCTCTCAGACCGGCAGTTCGGCTTCAGGAGGGGACGATCAACGATTGGAGCGATTAAAAAAGTGGTCGATTCCTTCCTGGATTTGGAGAGACATTGCCATGCAGCGCGACCAATCGTTCTGCTGGTGACCTTGGACATCAGGAACGCCTTCAGCTCGGCCAGGTGGGTTGACATCCTGGAGGCGCTTGAAGGCAACTTCGGGGTTCCGGCTTACCTGGCTCGGGTGGTGGGCGACTACCTAAGAAACAGAAGGATCACGTACGAGACGACTGAAGGACCGGTGACGAGACAAATCACCGCGGGGGTTGCACAAGGGTCCATACTGGGACCAGACTTTTGGAACGGACTCTACGACAGCTTGCTCAGGCTGGAATTGCCGCTTGGCGTTTTCCTTGTCGCCTACGCTGACGACGTGGCGGCGGTGATCACCGAGCGATCTCCAGACCTGGCACAGCAAAAACTGAACCAGACGGTGCGGCGAGTGGGCCGTTGGATGACGGACCACGGACTACAACTCGCAACAGAAAAGACAGAACTGACTTTCCTTAGCAGAAGACGCATACAGACGAGACTACCCATGTGGGTCGGGACGGATGAAATCAAGGCCGGAGGTGAAGTCAAGTACCTGGGAGTGACCCTAGATACGAAGATGACCTTCTGGCCTCATATACAAAAAACATGCCAGAAGGCGGCTAAGAGAATAGCATCCTTAAGCCGCCTAATGGTCAACACAAACGGGCCGAGACCGGGAAAACGACGACTCCTAATGACGACAGCCCACTCGATCCTCCTGTACGGCGCGGAGATCTGGGCAGATGCCCTGAAGACAAAGAAGTACTGCCACGCCATGACAACGGTACAAAGACAGGGTGCGCTGAGAATCGCCTGCTCCTACCGAACTGTCTCTGCACAAGCAGTCTTGGTGGTTGCGGGCGTAATCCCCGTGGACCTCCTAGCTTTCGAGCGAAAGAGGATCTACGGGAGAAGCGCGGACATAAGACGGGAGGATGCGGCAGTCGCGGAACGTGACAAGACGATACAGACTTGGCACGAACAATGGACAGAAAGAGCGACAGGCAACTGGACAAGACGACTAATAAAGGACCTGAGACCGTGGATCGAAAGGGATTTTGGGGACATAAATTTTTACATCACCCAGTTCCTGACGGGACACGGTTACTTTAGACGGTACCTTTATAACATGGACAGACTACGGACGCCAGACTGTAAGTACTGTGGACACGAACGAGACGACGCGGAACACACATTTTTTGTGTGCGACCGCTGGACAGGACTCCGACTGGAACTGGAGACGATTGTTGGCAGCATCACCCCAGACAACATTGTTCAGGTGATGCTCCACTCGACAGAATGGTGGCAACTAGTTGCCACCTATACAGAGACGATACTGCGACGAAAAAACGTAGACGGCTGCCTCACCTAACCGAGCAGACAGACTGACGTGACGCGACAGGTTACAGACAGCAAGACGAACGGACGAACACGGACAGAACCCCCAGCCAGAAGTAATACCAAAATAGTTCCTTGTCTGGAGGAGAACAACAAGGAGAGGGCGGTTTAGTGGGTAGGCCTATTTTTTTGGGAGTCCCACATACCCCCCCAGTTCAAAAGACTGGAGGATATCCGTAAAAAGGATTCCGCAACTCCTTGTATGATAATAATAATGATAATGATAATAATAATAATAATAATAATAATAATAATAATAATAATAATAATAATAATAATAATAATAATAATAATAATAATAATAATAATAATAATAATAATAATAATAATAATAATAATAATAATAATAATAATAATAATAATAATAATAATAATAATAATAATAATAATAATAATAATAATAATAATAATAATAATAATAATAATAATAATAATAATCGCACACAGACGGGACAGATGAAAGATACAAAAACGGACGCCACAACACTACGACAGAACGAACCTGACGTGACGGAGCTACTAATGCTCATACAGAGGACAGCGACGAAAATGGCCGAGGCAGCGGCAATACAAAAAAACATGAATATGGCAGTGAAAACCGGCATAAAGACGGTTCTCGAGGCCGCCGACGCTGCACTAAGCATACAGAACAGGACAGACTCAAAGGGACAAATGGCGGCAGACGACTTGACGGAAACAGAAACGGAGACACACGAACCGACAACGCGACCGTCAAAGCGTAAACGGGAGGCGACAAAGACCCCTCCGGAGGCCCCGCGTAAGCGACCCCCAAGGACGGAGGACGATGGAGCCTGGACAAACGTGACGAAACAAAAAAGGAAAAAAAAAACGACGGAACCGAAAAACAGGACGGACGAGACGAACGCACCGACCCGGGCTGAAAAGCGCAGACCGGCCCCCAAACATAGGGGAACGGCTGTGCTGGTCAAGCCTGGGAAAGACAACACGTACTCGGACATGGTGCGGAAGATTAGGACGACGGTCGACCCGACGAGCAGTCACGTGCAGGTGACGGCTCTAAGGAAGACCAAAGACGGACGGTGTCTTATCAAGATACAGACAGACACGGACGGACGAGAACAGTTTCAGCGCGCAATTCAGGACGCGGTCGGAGACACAGGCACCGTCAGGACCATGACCTCCAGGGCGCAACTGGAAATCATGGACTTGGACTGCGTCACCACCGCGGATGACGTGATCCAGGCGCTGAGACGAGAAACGGGACGAGACGGCGACTTCGGGGTCCACATCTTTGGCCCGAATCGCGCCGAGCAGTACATGGCGGTCTGCGATGTGGAGTCGCGGGAAGCCGAGGTGCTGCTCCGGCGGGGACGGGTCGGGATAGGATGGGTGCACTGCCGCGTCCGAAAACGACTGACAGTGACGAAATGCCACAAGTGCTTTGGCTATGGACACGTCAAGGTCAACTGCACGAACACGGACCGGACAAAAAGCTGCAGGAAATGCGGCGAAACGGGACACTACGCAACGGACTGTAAAAACAAACCGGCCTGTCCTTTGTGCGCCGAGGCAAAGCACAAGGACGCGGCGCACCTCGCGGGTTCCGGGAGGTGCGCGGTGTTCCGAGCTGCGCTGGAGGAGTGCAGGAAGCAGGCCGGAAGACGGACAGAATAGTTCAGGGAAACCTGAACAGGAGTAGGACAGCAGACATGCTACTACCACAGATAGCTGACGAACATGACGCCGACATTCTGATCCTGTGCGAACCGTACAGGAGAAGAACGACACAAACGTACATTACGAACGAGACAGAGACCACAGCTATCTGGGTAAGGGGCGCTGCCCAATCTCGAATAATTAACTGCGGTGTCGGGGACGATTACGTCTGGGCAAGGGTCGGCGCTGTCACTTACGTCAGCGTTTACCTGACACCCAACTGCACCGCGGTGGATTTCGAGAGGAAAGTGGCGCTCCTTGAAGACGGAATCAGGAATCTGCCTGGAGACGTTATCATCGGGGGAGACCTCAACGCGCGGGCGATCGAGTGGGGAATGACAACAACGAACAAACGTGGACGGCTGCTGCTGGAGATGGCCGCAAGGCTAGACCTGGTTGTAGCAAATACGGGAAACGTACCGACGTACAGACGACCAGGGTTTGGAAACTCCATCCCTGACGTCACAATGACATCGGACAGAATATCGCCACGGATAGGACAGTGGCGGGTGTTCGACGGCTATACGGCCAGCGATCACCAGTACATTGTCTTCGAAGTGGCAGGACAAACGGCGACGAGACGGACGAGGACCCAGTACCCCCCGAGGTGGAACCTCAACAAACTCGACTTACGAAAATTTTCGGAGGAGCTGGCGGCAGCACCAGCACCAATGACGAAAGTCCCCCCTGAACTGATTGGCCGGCGAAGGGCGGAAAGACTCGCGGACGAGACGGCCAAACTGACGGACCGGCTGTGCAATAGCACAATGCCGAAACGACGACATCGACAGAACAGACAGCCACAATACTGGTGGACGGACGAAATAGCCGAGCTGCGCAGGGTCTGCTTGGCGAGCCGACGACTCGTAACGAGGGCTGGGGGAAGACCCGAAAGGGAAAACCTCCAAGCCGCATATAAGACAGCACGGAAGAAACTGACGAGCGCGATACGAGACAGCAAGACGCGTTGCTGGAGGAGGCTCTGCGAGGAGGTGGATCAGGATCCCTGGGGCACTGGTTACAAAATCGTGACCGGTAAACTAGGGGCCCGGGTACCACCAGAAATCAAAGAAGCCGAATCCGCACGACGGATCGTCGACGGCTTGTTTCCAACACACCTGATACGGACGGACGTTACAGACGATACGGACACACCGGCAGCCCCCATCTTCACGGCGGAGGAGCTCACTAGGGCATCCAACGCAATGAAGACTGGTAAGGCACCGGGACCAGACGGAGTACCGGCGGAGATTATCCGGCTGATGGTCAATCTGAGGCCGGAGATATTTCTCGACCTGTATAACACATGTTTGACGACGGGCACGTTTAGCGACCGGTGGAAGGCGGCAAGGCTAGTTCTTATCCCCAAAGGTAAGGGCGACCCCAATACGCCGTCAGCCTACCGGCCGTTGAGTTTACTCGACACGACGGGTAAACTCTACGAACAATTACTGAGACCGAGACTGACGGACGTGATACAAACCAGTGGAGGCCTTTCAGACCTGCAGTTCGGCTTCAGGAAGGGTCGATCGACGATTGGAGCGATCCAAAAAGTGGTTGACTCCTTCCTGGACTTAGAAAGACATTGCCACGCAGCACGACCTGTCGTTCTGCTGGCAACCTTGGACGTCAGGAACGCCTTCAACTCGGCCAGGTGGGTCGATATCCTGGAGGCGCTTGAAAGCAACTTCGGGGTTCCGGCTTACTTGGCTCGGGTGGTGGAGGACTACCTGAAAAACAGACAGATTACGTACGAGACGACTGAAGGACCAGTGACGAGGCAAATCACCGCCGGGGTTGCACAGGGGTCCATACTGGGACCGGACTTTTGGAACGGACTTTACGACGGCTTGCTCAGGCTGGAAATGCCGCTCGGCGTACTACTCGTCGCTTACGCTGACGACGTGGCGGCGGTGATCACCGAGCGGTCTCCGGATCTGGCACAGCTAAAACTGAACCAGACGATGCGACGAGTGGGACGATGGATGACGGATCACGGACTACAACTCGCGACAGAAAAGACCGAACTGACGTTCCTTAGTAGAAGACGTATACAGACGAGACTTCCTATGTTGGTCGGGACAGACAAAATCGTGGCCGGGGGGGAAGTCAAGTATCTAGGGGTAACTCTGGATACGAAGATGACCTTCTGGCCTCATATACAGAAAACAGCTCAGAGGGCGGCCGAGAGGATAGCATCCCTAAGCCGCCTGATGGCTAACACGACTGGACCGAGACCGGGCAAACGACGACTTTTAATGGCGACGGCCCACTCGATCCTCCTTTACGGCGCGGAGATCTGGGCAGATGCCCTGAAGACAAAGAAGTACTGCCACGCGATGACGACGGTACAAAGACGGGGTGCGCTGAGGATCGCCTGCTCCTATCGAACTGTATCTGCACAAGCAGTTTTGGTGGTGGCCGGCGTAATCCCCGTGGACCTCCTAGCTTTCGAGCGAAAGAGGATCTACGGGAAAAGCGCGGACATAAGACGGGAGGATGCGGCAGTTGCGGAGCGCAACAGGACAATACAGACTTGGCAAGACCGATGGACAGAAGAACGCACAGGCAACTGGACGAGACGACTTGTAAAGGACCTGAGACCGTGGATCGGAAGGGAGTTTGGGGACGTGAATTTTTACGTTACCCAGCTCCTGACCGGACACGGCTACTTCCGAAGGTACCTTTACAACATGAACAGAGTACGGACGCCAGACTGTAAGTACTGCGGACACGAACGAGACGACGCGGAGCACACATTTTTTGTGTGTGACCACTGGACAGAACTGCGACTAGAACTCGAGACGATTGTTGGTAGCATCACCCCGGACAACATTGTCCAGGTGATGCTCCACTCAACAGAATGGTGGCAACTAGTTGCCACCTATACAGAGACGATACTGCGACGAAAAAACGTAGACGGCTGCCTCACCTAACTGAGCAGACGGACTGACGTGACGCGACAGGTTACAGACAACAAGACGAACGGACGAACACAGACAGAACCCCCAGCCAGAAGTAATATCGAAATAGTTCCTGGTCTGGGGGAGGGCAACAAGGAGAGGGCGGTTTAGTGGGTAGGCCTACTTTTTTGGGAGTCCCACATACCCCCCCAGTTCGAAAGGCTGGGGGATATCCGTAAAAAGGATTCCGCAACTCCTTGTAAAAAATAATAATAATAATAATAATAATAATAATAATAATAATAATAATAATAATAATAATAATAATAATAATAATAATAATAATAATAATAATAATAATAATAATAATAATAATAATAATAATAATAATAATAATAATAATAATAATAATAATAATAATAATAATAATAATAATAATAATAATAATAATAATAATAATAATAATAATAATAATAATAATAATAATAATAATAATAATAATAATAATAATAATAATAATAATAATAATAATAATAATAATAATAATAATAATAATAATAATAATAATAATAATAATAATAATAATAATAATAATAATAATAATAATAATAATAATAACAATAATAATAATAATAATAATAATAATAATAATAATAATAATAATAATAATAATAATAATAATAATAATAATAATAATAATAATAATAATAATAATAATAATAATAATAATAATAATAATAATAATAATAATAATATAAGACAATGATAATAACAATGATAAAATAGAAAATAGGAAGAGTATGAAAACGAGATAGGAGAGAGAACGCGGAGAGATCTTTGGGTAGGTCGAGAAGACGACTTCTCCAAAGATCCTGGGGGATAATGTAACATAGTTACATGCACGAACGCGAGTTTAGATTCCCGATCGGCTAAAGGAGCCGATAGCATATTAAGTCGAGCGATTATTTTATATATTGAAGAGGCTATAAGAGCCGAAACTCTATTTCGCGTGTCAAGTACAGCGGACGCTAGGCCGATGAACCCGGACCTAGCGTAAAAACTAGTGTCGTCACGCCTCTGGAATTCGCTCGTCATCGAAAACAGCAGGTCAGCAACCAGCTGGCTTTGCTCGGCGACGAGGGAGAGCCAGGGGGGCGTGACAACGGTATTGGAAGATCAAGCGAAACGGGACAAATTTAAAAATCAAAGTCTAGGGTGACGTAGAGGGAACCAGGGTGGGGAGACGGCTCTAAAAGCGCTTGCACGAAAAGGAAGGCTCTCTTACTCGGTGACACGAACCCAACTAAAAGTAATTCGGAGTGCATAAGTCTTAAAAACGATAATCTCAAAAGTAAAGGGAAGGATATTCAGAAAATTAATTAGTCGGTTGTTTGGAAGCGAAGCAGTACTAGAAGTAGTTAAAAATCATCATATAGGACTAATTGAATAGATACCCGCCGAGAATTTAGTGCATCGGAATAAGAAAATAGTGTATGATAAAATAAATTAAAGAGTGCGGACTTTAAACCAGTAGGAAGCATAGGAATCGCCTTTCCTGCGAGAGAAAGCAAGAAAGGGCGAAAAGTGTGAGAAGTGTGAGAGAGCAAAGCATTGTGAACAGAGTCCAAGGAGAGTCTGAGGCGTGTGGTGGTATGTGTGTGAACAACGAGGAATACCAAGAATTTCGGGTTAAATAAGTAGAAATAATAATAAATATAATCAAGGGAATTCCCTAGTTTTTGAAACCGAGAAAATAAAATTAGGAAATGTAGAAGATAAGATAATTGTAATTAAATGAGAATAAGTAGCATTAAATACATAGGATGAATAAGTACGAGTAAACGAATCTCGCATCTGAGAATATAAATGATAAAGTGTGTATAAGCGAAAGCAGTGTGAGAGAAAAAGAATTGTAAGTAGAGTTGCTACACTCTATAAAAAGAGCGAATGTGCAGCGAGATAGCGAGGGAAGCAAGATGCTTATGTGACAGGTATGCAGTGGTACCGCTTGATGAGGAGCGAGAATAAGTATAATAAGAGCGAAGGAGAGAAAATAGTAAATAGAGTTGATCCGCTATATCGAAGGAGTGAGGGCAAGGAGGAATAGCCAGTGGTGCGGTATATTTGCGCATCGAATATATATGATAGCGTGCCACCGGACCAAAACAGACTTCCGAGAAATACTAAGAATTCGTGCATCGGAAATAGTGTAATAAATTGTGGAGATAATCGCTAGAATAACGTGCGTAGAAAGATCATTACGAAAAATTTTAATGAACAAAATTAATAAGTGACGTTTTTTTTTGTTGAAACTGATTTCTTTCAATAAAGTATCACTATCAACCACCATGCAGTCTAAGTTAATTAGTTATGTGTCGAGCCCAAAATCCCACGATAAATAAAAAAATATATGTGAACAAAAAATTACCGTTACAAGTTATAAAGGAATTTGCACCGGAGAGTTTCATGATAACATGTGCATCTTCGGACACTCTTTACAAGGACTTATTCAAACAACTCATTTCAATCACTAGTGATATGCACAAAGTGGTAAACATTTAATAATTTCATTGATGCATTTCTCCAACATGAAAATAAATCAATGAGGTTGACAATGGTGTTCACCGAATCATCTAGAGTATTTACATATTTGGTGAGTTACTACTCATACCAATTATCTACATACAATTATGAGGGTTTTTTGCTTATAATTTTATATCATTGACATAATCTTAAGAATTGAATGTATAATTTTATTTTATTATTTTTATAAAAT
Source organism: Cylloceria caligata (assembly GCA_963942595.1). NCBI lineage: Eukaryota > Metazoa > Arthropoda > Insecta > Hymenoptera > Ichneumonidae > Cylloceria > Cylloceria caligata. The sequence goes on along the minus strand of OZ012706.1, from coordinate 62,698,371 downwards.
ATGTTTGCAGTGTGAATGAAACAGGAAATACAATACATTTCTGAAGAAGACTCAGATCTGTGTTAAAACGTAAAGAGAAAATAAAATGTTTTTTTGCTCTTATTCGTCAAGGCCGTTATATTGCCACAACATCCTCCATTAAGAATCGTAATATCTGTATTTGACACATAACAGTCTCACGTACTCCACTTTACCCAGTAATTTCATACAGCAATACAGCGTCCATTAGTTTATGATTAACAGCATATAGTTGATTGTCGCTCAGGACCGATCTTAGTCTATAAAAGTTATAAGTTACATATCGAAGCTTCTGTACAATGTGTTTTATATGGTTATTCTACTTAATGTGTATCCTTTATAGTTTTCACATATGAAACCGAGAATTTCTTTGCGATCGAGAGGTAACCGCTGATTTCCTCGTCTCTGTATATTCTGTGTAGCACTTAGTTCAGATCCTGAGCTGTGTCTGCTAGAACTTCCATTTTGTGAATAGTCGCCTCTTAAGCAGAGCTAAAGTAACCAATATTCATACTTTAGTTGGGGAGTAAGAACAAATATCATTATTGTCTTCGCAGAGGAAATATAGTTTTACGTTATTGAATGACTCATGCGAACAATGACATTAGTTAACTTAATTAAAGAAAGAAATGAAAACATATTAATTAAGCAATTAATGTTGAAATAAAAATTTAGTTTGAAACTTATAGCTAAAGCTGGGAAATATACATATTGGCGGTAAATAACACGCGGTTAATTTACGATTATTTTTTTACGCGTGATATGCAATGGCACGAGAAAAGGGACATTTTAAGAGATGAAGGGAAATTGGGCAGGTACTTGGGCAGGTACTTGGGCAGGTTCTTAGCAGGTTAGGACTCAACTTACCTCGGCATGCCTATTTGGGTTTGCCCCCGTGGCCTCGACTATCTGGTGATCTAGAGTGAGACTAACGAGAATCTAACCGAAAAGAGACCGCAATCCCAATGGTAATTTATTTGAAAAGAAGTTCTCACCGAGCAATATGGAGGCGTTGGCCCGTTGTACGAGTTTATCCACCGTATTCTTGAACTCTTTGGATTCTTTAATACGTATCTGGGCAGTCGACACTTCACCGAGTCTGGGTTGTCCGAGAATGATCATTTTTTCTTCCTCCGTGCGATCCTCCGATTGCTTAGTTTCTGCTAGGGTTGCAATTTCTGCTTCCACTGAAAACACATATAACCCATGGGTCCCATAAGCAATTGCAAGCCTTTGTATCCATGATTATAGCGATTATTATGAGAAGTACCGATGACATGACCTGGCGGAGAGCATCGCCGATTTTTATTTTTTTGGTAGCCGTTGACTTTTGAAGAATTTTGTACTGGATTTACTGACTTTCCTTATTACAATAAAGGTCAAGTACTAATTAATACCAGGCTCGGGTTTAATGTTCGAAGTAGTTAATGCAAGAGCGTCCCAATTAGAGCATGGTACCATATGGATCAGTCAACCAAATACATCCTACAGCATAGTGGTTCATAACTATTGGAACGGAAGTTTGATCCTTCAGGCACAATGTGATCTTTCGGAATATGGACCTTAGATTAAGCGATGTTACTATAGGAAATATCAATGGATAAGGAACAAAGGTCCTAATTCCGATATTCGCTTGTATGAATGATGTGTTTATGATAATCAGGAGTCGATGTGTATTTGAATATTTTATATCTCATAGATTACGGTTGCCATTAAGAGGCCAGAAATACTCGTGTCTCTAAACGCTTCTTTTATTTTACTGTTTGCAACGTAGATAACCGAAAACTCCGGATCCAATAGTCGACAAATGTCACGCTTCATCCATTATGTGAAGCCATTGAATATTCAAAAAACCGTTACCATGGAATGAGGTTGGTATTTTGCTGCTGTTACGCCAATCAACGCGTATACGGTTGATGGTATAATATTAATAAGTTCTTATACAAATTTTTTACCGATAAGAAGTTGTATTCCGCGTGAACGAGTAATACGCGCGAGTTTGTGAAAACTAAATGAGTGAACTTTATTATAATCAACGGATGATCTTCCCTTCGATTATTACAATCCCAAAATAAATACACTAAGTGTTTAATATGATATTGTGTATTAGCGAGTCTTCGAGTTGACGAGGAAACAACCGTTCTATTTCAAATTTACCTTTAGACTGATTTTTGTAAAGCCGTTGCTAACTGCGTTTGCAAAAATCCTTTTGTTCTGTTGATCCTATCATCTTTCGCCAGGCGAGTCACCTCATGCTGTGTCGGCATTTTTGGTGGCTCGGAGGCGATCGAACGACAGAACATTGGACTTCATTTTCTGTCTTGAACGAAATCGAATGAAATGGAAACTTCCGTGGCTCAACATCCCTCCCCCCTTAAAAAAGGAAAAATTTAGAATAGAGTTAAGGGATTTTTCTTTTGGTTGGTTTCTCGTGTGTAGACCCTTTTTTCCTTGTATTACACACGATTCAAATACATTGTTATATCATACAATTAGGGTAATACATTGTTTTGTATACTTTTGATAACGTTTAGCGTTGGTCTGGATACGCTAGTCTCATTCGGTTAAGCGGACGTGAAGGTCACATCCTGGCCAGCTCTGAGTGCAATTTCTCTTGTTGTCGTCGAAGCGGCTCACGATTTATGTTTACCTCGTCCGGTGCTGAGGTCGACGCCGAGTCTCTAATGTTTAATAATCGAGAAACCGACAAGGGCTATTGTTACTATGGCATCTAGAAAATAGAAACTTAGAATGCAGTTTCTTATTATGGAAATCGATGTCTAGATTTTCTTTGATTTGGTCTGCTCGAGCTCCGAGTTTTCGTAGTTCCTTGGGATCTCGCAGCACATTTAGTAATTCAAATTCTTTCTCGGTCTTCTGTGATGGAGGTGACTTCTTTTCTATCTCTACGAATTTTGGATTGAATGACGGGAGGTAGTCTTCGTTGATGGTCTGCATTGTCCGTCCGATGGTCTAAAATCTCGGGCGGTGACTAAACATACGCCTACCAATGCCAGTATATTCCAATTTTCTAGAATGTCGTGTCACATGGAATTTTTCCCGCATGTTATTCCAATATGCTCTTGGATGGGTGCTACGTACATACATCGCCTCGGTTGTTGTATAGTGATGATGAGTGTATGTATGTTAGTTTCATCACTCGTTTTGCGCAATGTCTGCCGTTGCTTGTGTCGATTTTTGCATATATTTGGACTTCGCAGGGGGCGTCGTCCGAGAGAGAAATCGTCGGATGAGTAGGTGAGCAGATGTATAGTTTGTTGATTTTCTTCTAGTTGTTCGACTCATCTTTGATCATTCTTAGGTTGTTTTGATTTGACATATCAATTACCACGTGACTCTCCGTCGCGTCGAGGAAGTGATGCCCTCCGTTGCTTGCTTGTGTTGGTATCGGGTATACCTTCTGAAAGCTGAACCTCCGTTATCCGTTCAGCGGTATCTCGAACACGAGCACTACCACGCTTCCTTCGCTGTAGGCCTTGGTGTTCGCCAGTCGCATAAGTATTGGCACTTGGCTGTGCTCTATTGCGACTTAAAAGTAACAGCCGGGCGGCAGACGTGGTATGGCATCCGTGAGGAGTTGAGCAAGTGTTCGTGTTAGCAGTGCCGTTGCACTCGCTTTGCCGTTCGCGATATCGGTTGTCAGCTGCACTAGCTCTTGTATGTCGACCAGCAAGACCTTCACTGCTATACCCATAGCATTTAGACTTTTGTCTACGTGTTGGCGTCCTTTCATTCCGCGTACAATGTTATTGAGTATGTTGTTGACGTGCTGTATCAACGTTTTTGAGGCCTGTTCGTTTGCCTGTACATGGTGGGCGCTTTCGTTAAACAGGCTCAGGGTAGTTCTTACTATTTGTATCTGGTTTATTGATCCTTCTAGTATGGGTATGTGTGACGGTCCACGTAGCGCGCAACTACTTGCATAGCTCTTGCGCGTAGTCGACATAGGCGTAAGTACAGTGGGGCTTCTGCCGGCGGCCATCGATAGGTTTGTGTTGGGTCCGAATATCAGCGTATACAGGGGCATTCCTGTCCCTGTGTGCGGTGTGGTGTTGTACGTAAACATTTTGGTGGTCGTTTATGAATTTTTTAGGTATTCAGCGAGGGTTCCGTGCGATCATTCCAGCGCGCCGTTTGATTGTGGGTAGTATGGGTAGTGGTTTATATCTTTCTTATGCATAATAGGTGGCATACTTCCTTGAAGGTCGCACTGAGGAAGGTCGAACCCTGTTCGGATAGTAGTTTTTCCGATGTTTCGTACTGACATATAGTTTCCTCTACTAAGGCTTTGGTGACTGTTGGTGCCTTCTGATTTGGTACTAGCACAGCGGCACTATACTTCGTGACGGCATCTTGGAATGTGAGGATGTACGAGGTGTGTTAAAAAATTAACGGGAATTTTGTAATTTCACGTGTTTTATTAGTCCGATTCGCGCGATTTTTTCGTTGTTGGGTTGGTAAACTTGTCTGAAAAGTTTCTGTACTGTGTTAACCATATTGGATATTTAGTCTATTGTTAGCTATCAAAAAGGTCACATGTGTGTTGGTAGGATTGGCGATTTTGAAAATGGATTAGCGAATTTGTATTAAATTTTGCTAAAAGAATGGAATGAAGTGCAGGAAAGTTTTAGAAAAGATCCATATGTCGATCCGTATGTCTCTGCGTCTACCATTATTTGTTTCTTCACTCGCTCGGTTTCTCCACCACTCTCGCCTCCTCTACTACTTGTTCATTGATTCCGGCTTTTTCTTCGTTCCTTCGCTGATCTCTCATATTTTTCTTTATTCTCTTCTTCTCATTCATACACTATCGCGTACTCTTTTCTACTTTTCCTTTTCTTGTTGCGCTCCGTTCCTCCTCTCTACTACCATCGTCTTGGAATTTTTCGAGCGCAACGACTAGGCGTTTCCCGGATTCGTTGTTCTTGACCTAGAGCACCCCGGTTATCGCTCTTTTGAAATTATGTGAGCCTCGAATGGTCCCTGCGGAACACGATTTAGGTTACTCACATGGTTGCTAGGCAGCACCTCGCGTCTTGGTGATCCTGTCTCCGCAAGTCGACTGTCCCGTGGCCCCTTAGCATATCTTGGCCGTTTCCCTTGCCATGGTGGCCTTTGTTGCTCCGGTCCTTCATTCCAGTGCGCATTAGTCGGTGGCCATGGTCGGTTATTTTACCATGGTGGTCCATCTCCTTTGACTCCTTGACGTCCTGGTGTCGGAGGGATTCGATTTCCTCCATTAACTAAACGGCACTCCCCGAATCTCGTAGCGCGGGTATGGACGTGCTACCAGCTCGTGCACTGTTCCTCTACTGTTATACCCCTGTCGCTCCTGCACTGTGTAGCCACTAACTCGGCCCGCCCCGCTCTTATGATTCAACGGACTAGCCATGTCCGTGCTCTCGCGCAACTCCAAAACCTCATCTATCTCATTTATTTATCGCACCCGATCCGCACTTCGCACCTCCTCATCGAAATGCATGGCAAGCCGCTTTATGATATCTGCGTAGCTTAATTTTTCGCTTAGATCGCGGGCACTTCCTATTACTCGCGTTGCATATTCTAGAATGCAACCTTCTATCCCCTCGGGATAGAAGGTTCCGAATTCCAAATTTTTTTTACCTAGTCCTGCATATCGCGGACCGAATACCGTGAACAAAATTTCTGCTCGAACGTTTGCAGATCATGCACGCCCCCCCCCCTTCCACTACCAGCCACCAGTCATTCGCTACACTTTTTAGGGTTGACCCGATCGTGTGCCGAATTTCCGTGCCTCTGATCTCTCCAGCGAGACAGTATTCCCGGAACTCCTTCAGGAATCTCATCGGCTTCTCCTTTCCATCACCAATGTAAGTCGGAGGTTTTTGTGCCGTAGTGTATAAATGAGTGACATTCAACCCGCCTCCCATGGTCCTCTGTGTGGTTTCTACCAATTTCTCGATCCCCTTGGTATGTTCGTCAGTGATCTCTCGTGCCGCTCAGATCTCGGCCATAGTCTCGTGCGTTCTCCTTTCGAGTTTCTCGCTCTTGCCAGCAACCTGCTGCCAGACGTTATTGTTGATAACATCTTCATCCTCCTGCACCTTTTGTTGAGCCTCTTTAATTTTCCGATCTGACCTGCCCTCCACTGCAGTGATCGCACCTTCAAGTGCATCTTTAGCCGACTCTTGCAATACTCCGATTCTCATCCAGCATTCATCTCTCATTTCCTGCTGTGTCCGAAGGACCTCGTTATGTTTCTTATCGATCTTCTAATCCATCCTCTGGAGAAGCTCCACAATCTGGCCTATTTCCACGGGCTTTGGTTGGATTGTCGTTGTCCGGTCAGGGGGTGGCGGTGTACTGCCGTTTTCTCCAAAGTTTCCACCCTCATCACTCACAAATTCACCTGATATGTTCTCCCCCTCCTCTATTGGTGCTATTCTAGATAATCGGTCCAGATCCCGACGATCTCTCTGTCACTGGTCCTCCAACAGGTTCTTCGCTTTGGTGGACTCCCAAATGTATGTTCAGACTCCCGTTCCCGTGGCCCTCTCCTGCCTACGACGCTCCTCCATATTTTCCATCATATGCATTTCCTCGATCTCGGTAGTGGTATTTCTATCACCGCCTGTAGCCATACTTTACGCTTTACACCGAATTTCATTACCTACCCCGCGCCCAACCTTATCGCTGTAGTCTTTCTTTTCTGTGTTCGAGTCTCTGTTCGGGCGCCAAATGTAACGGTATTTACACGTTGTCATTAATTTTTAATCTTCTGGGGGAAAGAATTCGGGCTCTAATACGCAGAAAATGAATAGAGACTTCTTATGTAGATATAAGTAGAGTTTATTAGAAAAGAAGTAGAATATTTTGGTGTTCGGCTTGGTGGCGTCGTTTGCCAGTACAATAAATTTCGTAAGCGATTACGTATACAATTGTTTCACGATCTACTTTATCGTCGGTATTGGTGGGCCTGTCACTCCTATTCCTTCTGTATCGGTAGCGAACTGGAGAACCAAGCAAAAATCGGGTGCCTCAGTCTTATTCGGTATTCTTTCGGGCCGCTGAATGCGCCTTCTGCTACGTTCGGCGACTTGTTGCTGGTTCGCCCGTCAGCTGTATTGTACGCTGGATCCGTGCTCGCGTCACCACAGTTTCACGAAAAGTGGCCATTTTTATACTTCCACGTTATTTATCTTCTGCGTCTTCTGTCCAAAGTGTTTGTTCCGTCTCCGTTGACCGTTCGTAAATCTTTTCGTGGTGATAGGACTGCCGAGTCGCAAGTTATTCCTATTTATGCCGTGATGTGACCACAAGTTGTTATGTTTGAAGAAAGAATTTTCTTATTTGTTTCTGAATTAGCTAGTGATCCATGGATACGTGGGATGGTTTAACACCTTTGGATAGTTCTCATTTGATTTCCAACTTTGGTGAGTGGTCTTTTTCTTTCTTGACTTCCTAAATAGCTGTGATGCTCCAGCTCGCTGTGCGTGGCGGAGCTTGCAAATCGGGTTTTCTCTCTCTTGTTGGCTTATCGTCCACGGGGCTCCCTGATCTCCTTGCTTTAGCCACCCTAATCAGTTAAACCCTGATTCTTTGTTTCGACAATCTATATTTCTTTCTTACAATTCGCCTCAGACATGTATCACATCGGAGTGTTACGAAAGCTTATCGCTCTATCCTAGTGTCAATAGCATCCACAGTATTTTTGCAATTATCCCTTGAAGTTGCAAATTCCCTATTCTTTTTTTGCTGTGATGCTCTCCTTAACCTCTTTATCAATATTAGATCCGCCCTTCCTGATACCCGGTACACGGTCTCATATCTTAACGGTTACGTTAACTCCCTTTAAATTCCCTTTTTGCAATTTTTGCGTTAGCTTATCGTCGTTTGCGAGGCTAGTCGTCTCATGATGTGTCAGCATTCTCGGTGATTCGGTGGCGATCGAGCGACAGAACGTTGGATTTCGTTTCCTGTCTTCAACGAAATCGAATGAAATAGAAAATTCTGTGGCTTAACACTGCCTTTCGTAAATGGATAGACTTCCCTAAAATAAAATTGAAGTGTACAAAATTGTTAACTATTTATACTTTACACTTACTAGTTATCCCAGTTAACTGAAGTGAAGTAGTTTACAATGGGGTTTTTTTCAATAGATGGAGTTACACGTATGTTTATGTATATCTAATTTGATATTTATTCTATTTTGTTGTATTGGCAACAAGCTTCAAAACTTCATATGTAAAGTTTTCTGAAAGTGATGGTATTGTTGGACAATCAGCTGACGCACGGCGATTATCGATCGCCGTGCGTCGACCTGTTGCCACTAACAAGGAAAGGTACTTTGGTGTCCCCCTCCGATTTTAATGCAACTCACGTATGTTGTAGAGCATCGAAAACTAAAAGACACGTATTTTTTTTTATCGGCGGAAAAACATTTTTAAGGGGTGAAATCGCCCTTCAAAAATAGGGGTGATTATGCAGTTTCACCCCTAAAAATGAATTTTTTTCTTCAACTCCACGTGGAATTTTTATTGTCCCCAATGAGGAGTATTTTAGTTTTTGTTTTATTAAAATCGGTTGACGCCTTCTGGGTGAAACTGCAAAATCACCCCTTGACATGCTATTTTTAAAGGGCGATTTCACCCCTTAAAAATGTTTTTCCGCCGATAAAAAAAAATACGTGTCTTTTAGTTCTCGATGCTCTACAACATACGTGAGTTGCATTAAAATCGGAGGGGGACACCAAAGTACCTTTCCTTGTAAGTGATGTTCTGCGCTCGGCTGTCGCGAAGATAGCCGAGACAGCGCCTCGTAAGCATGTTACTTTGCACTCTGCACCGTCACAATTTACATAAATTAAAAAACGGTAAGGAGAAATCTCAATTGTGCATCTTCATAAGTCTCGTCTCGTGGCGTGCTCTGCAGCGCGGGCTGCACCACGTTTCACCTCACAAATGTTGGCATACAATTAATATAATTATAAGTGCATCTCATAAAATTTACTCTAAATCCACTTGTGCAATTTTTTACATATTTTTTTTGTAGTTAAGCGAGGCGATGGTAGAATAAAAACCACTTTCTCTGCCTACATCTTTGGTCTGGTTATTTCACACCTGTTGTGAGTGAAAACTCATTACTTTTCAATATCTTGCAGATTCGACAACACCAGGTATTCTCAACACGTATCATACATATTTTTACGCTTAAAAATGTCGAATTTCGTACCAAAAAAGAGAATTTCCGCAAAGAGCTGCTGAAAGTTATCGTATACTTCGGGAAGATTATAGTTATATAACACGATCCATCTTAAAATACTTGTGAATGCTGGTTTCAACGCTTAAAAAGTGATGATTTTTATGTGGAAGTTACCAAACGTCCAGGCCAACCGAAAAAGTTTGTAGACCAAAAATGACAAGTAGTATTAGATAAAGATGCTGTTGTGCCGCGAATTAATCGAGTATATTATTTCGCCATTGTTCCTCCTTCGCGTGAGGCCACTCACCCGAAGTAGAAAGAGTGTGCAAACGTAAGCAACGAGCTACGAGCAATGACCGCTCGAACTACGACTTGCAATCGACATTCTTGTAAATTCATCAATTTCGCCAAAGGAAGTGAATAACTCCTTTGCCGAAATCAGTCTAAAGTTTAACATCAACCTGAACGGTTGATCGTGGGTCGGACTCGCCCGAAATATTAGATTCTTTGAGTAGATTAAAACAATAGAGGTTGGTTCCTCGTAACGGGCTCGGAACAACAAATTATTGCAATTATATTTTATTGTCATTTGAATAGATAACGGAAAGTTGCCGTTATCTATAACAAACACTATTATTTTCCGTAAATTCACGATTACACTATTTACTCGAGATGTATCTCTTTATCGGCAAACGATCCCAAAAATAATAACTTGATAATATTATACCGAATACCGAATAATCAAATTACGCAGTATCAGTATAACAATGCGTATCAAACTCAAAAACATATTGCAGATAGATTCAACGTAGCTTGACAAAAAAATGACCGATCGTTTACAAGCAATGGGGAAGTATTAAAGCAAGGAAAACGGGTGCCACATCAACTGAATGAAAAAAGTCTTTTTTGCACCGAATTGTGGCTGGTGATGAAAAGTGGATTTATTTTTAAAAAACCCAAACGCTGAAAATCATGAGTTAATCCAGGTCAACTATCAACATCGAATGCAAGGCCGAATGCTTCGGAAATAAGAGAATGCTCTGGTTTTGATGGGATCAGTAAGGTGTGGTGTAATATGAGCTTCTAAAACCAGGTGAAACTATGAATACTGATCGCTACCTACAACAAATCACCAACTTGAATCACCCTTTGATCGGAAAGCAACGGGAATGGGCTAGAAGACACAGCAAAGTAATTTGGCTTCATGATAACGCACCATCCCCCATTTCAAAAACATTTAAATACACGTTAATAGACCTTGCCTGAGAAGTATTAACCCACTCGCCGTATTCATCAGACCTTGCTCCTTCAGATTACCACTTGTTCTGATCGATGGCACACGCACTTTCTGAGCAGCCTTTTAAAACGTCCGAAGAAGGGGAAAATTGTGTCTCTGAATGGTTTGCCTCAAAATAAGAAAATTTTTATTGGGACGGTATCCACAAATCACTTGAACGATACGGAAAATGTGTAGTTTGCGATGGACATTATTTTGATTAAAGCACTTCTGATGTTTCTCTTAAAATTATCGTGTTTTGTTTGATTACAAGATCCACATTATAAACCGGTATACCTAACATAATATATATTGTAACGTAAATTTTACACCCTAACGCACCACGTTACCTATAGCTGGCCCAAGCTATTTTTCCTTCCTTTAATTTACTCTTTCGAGATGGACGCCAGGCGCTTACGCGCCGGAAGGAAAAATAACGAGATGTTCGGCCAGACTCAGCCTGGGCTGGCTACAGCTGTTCAAGGCAGAGTGGGTGGTTCGGACTGTCAAGGTGGTTATAATTTCTTAAAATCCAGAAACTTTAAAACAAAACACTAGGATAAAGTCACTAAATAACATAAATAACAAATAAATAACATCAAGAGATAAAACCAATAAATAAATTCAATAAATAATTAAAACAATACAAAACAATAAGACTAAATCAAGGGATAAAATCAATAAAAATAAAATCAATAACCAATAAATAGAGTCAAGGAATAAAACAAATAAAGGATATAAATAAAGTAGAATCCATAAATAAAATCAATTAATAAAACAGACCACACTTGAAAATACGGGATTTACAACAGCCACTAGGACAGATCGTTTATTAAATCAAAATGACCATAAATTCGTAAACAAAAGAAACAAAGAAAAATATGAATAAAGTATCCCGTAAAATGAATGCTTTGACAATACATCTCCTCTCACTCTCTCTCTCTCTCTCTCTCTCTCTCTCTCTCTCTCTCTCTCTCTCATACGCTATCTATATCTAAACGGTTGCAGGAAACGATCAAAACACGGCCAGCCAAAGTTGAACAATAGGTCACCTCAAAATTCCGCTAGCGATACGGCCTACACCGAGCTAGTCCCACATATCTCCAACAACGATAACAACGGGACGTCGGAAGGTCACGTACGCGACGCTGTTACTCGTTTGAATCTTCTAACCCGCAAATCGCATGAAGGCAAAGCCGAGAATAAATCCGGGACGCAATAATCGATGACGAGCACTAATTATATCACATAAAGAAAAGGAATGAAACCATAAATAACTAACCGATGTCAAAAATAGTAATAACCATAAAAAGAAACATTAGTAATAATAATAGAAATAATACAAGCAGCGAACAGTTTGACAAGGCGAGATGCGCTACGGACCGTACCAGTCCCTCGCGACCAACTATAAAAGACGGGACGACGGTCGAACACGCACTACACAAGAATACAAAAAAAAATACTGCTCAATTTAACAAGAAAAGAATAAATAATTGCAAATAAATAAAATAAGGTAAGTCAGTGTACGTCAATCTAACTAAACCGGCAACGTCAATGACACGTAGTCCAAGATAATCAAATAAATAAAACAAAAATAAACTAAGTCATATAAATCACGATAACGTCAAGAGTTCGGTAAAATCCGTGACGCGGTCTATCCCGTTCAAATCCCATACAACTAAGCATACAGCGGGATAACGGCCTAACGCACGCACGGTTTATCTGTTAGCAAAAACAAACAACTAAGTAACGCAATGACTTTTTCCCGGCTTTAACTGACAAACAGCCAGTCCCGATACAAATGTATACTCTGCACGCGGGGTACCGAAATTGAAGGTATGACCAGGCTCGAATGGACTTATCCATCCTCAAACGATAAAATAAAATCGAAAGACCGGGGAAAGAAAGAGAGAGGGAGAGCTCACCGGGACGATGCTGCTGCCATGTTCCTTGCCACTCCTTCTTAATTTCAAACTGGTTTCCGAATGCCTCTTCTTTATTAAATCCAAGACAGCGGAGGAAAGAGCTCTTCTCGAATTGATTCTCCCAGTGAGATATCCCGGGAACTTCGTCTAGCCAAGTGTTTCAAAATAGAGACGGGTAGAGCGGGACAATGTGTTATTCGCTACGTCCTTCCTGCTCGATCGCCACCGGAAAAAAGCCCCGAGGTCCTGCCGGCACGCGTGCCCGTTAACTATGATCCCCTCTTAACGAGTCGAACTCGGTTAATTAGGGGAACCGGTGTCTCTCGATCACCGCGACTAGCGCCCAGCTGGACGATGTATAAATTAGCGACACATAATACCAACGGTGCGTAGCCCAATTCAGCAGATGAACCCCATGAGATATATAGATTTCCGCCAGTAGACGATAGCTGGAGATATAAATCAGCGTATCGTTCGGAAAGACACGTCGAGCGGGACAGCGATATCGCCTGACAGAGAAAGATGTGAAATATCGGTCCAGGTAAAAGGCCGAATCCTGAAGCCTGCAGTTGTTGAATGTGTTGCTCTCCTCCTCGTACTTTTTCTCCGTCTCTCGGTCATACAAATCGCAATATATAAACAAAGGAAAGAAAATAAAAATAAAAATAATTAAATAAAGTACGCCAACTATCCTCTACAGCGTTGCAAGATCGCGTTGGCAGCCGTCGAGCGAAGAGGACGCAGCCCAAATATTCCGCCACGTTACAATATATATTCCCTGCGTGAAACACAGGATTTATCTTTATGTGGGAGTGTAGCGCTGCCGACCTTAGAACGGGCTTGGCATTCTGAGTCAAAAAGTTAGGATCAAGTAGAAATTATTAATCTGTTACGCATATGACTCAGAAAATGACTCGAATCCAACTAGTGTTCGTTATCAACTCTGTCCTTATGCAAAATACACATCACAAGGGAACCCGTCATAACAACGAACCTAAGGTTTTCAAATCGCCAGCTTAAGTTTTTTGGTGAAGCCTTTCCAAGGCTGTATTACGTCGTCAGATGGTAATACGCGTAACAATAGGTCTGTAGCCCAACGGTGTCTTTATCGACGGCGCAGTCTTCTTTCGATTGTCAGAGTCAGCATCAATATGAAAAGCGAGTCGAACGGCGTGCGTATGAATATACTTATCTAAATGTTGATCAAAGGTCTCGTTTCCTTGGACTTCCGTTACAGCAAAAAGACGATGTCTTTAGAGAGTGAGTAACGATTGATGATTACTTGATGATTACGATGCGAAGTAGGCGAAGAATCAGAGCTTTCTAGGAATCAGGAAGATGTCTTCGGGCTTTACGGAAAGGAGAGGATCACGATTTATAAGCGAATGGTGATATTGATTCACGTCGATTATCACTTGCAGATTTGTATCGGATACAAATAACAGTTTCTCGGAATAAACGCCTTGTAGAACATTGTAGCACAAGCACCGCGTTATTAGTTAGAGTCTCTGTTATTACGTTATTAATACGTAGCAATTAGCGCAGCAGCTAATTGCGGCAGAGAGGACCTCCGCACTCTATCGCATCACAACGACTTCTGTCGATCATTCCTCGCCTCGCGATGCATCTCGCTGCAGCATGCAGGGGCAAAGAGGTGGGGGTGGCATCTCACGAGACAAAGGATAAATCTCGGCCCTTTCTCCACGAGGGAGTGTCTCACCGCGAGCCGATAATTCGCAGCGTATGCAGACCGGATGCAGCGAGAGATATTATATGTCCTATGAAATAAATCTGTGGCAGAGGAGCGCGACACCAGAGCAACGGCAGACAAAATTTCCCGAGTCGCGTTCGCCGAAGAAAATCTTATCCTATGATATTATTCTACGAATACGAAAGCAAAGTCTTCTCGTTTAAACGCGAGGCTTAACATCCCCCACGTTAGAGTGAACTTCGGCAATAGTGAAGCTAGATACTGAAGGTCGTACACCTTTTGGTTTTGGTCTGATGTTCTCTCGTGTTTCTGAGAAATCGGATTTCTTTTTTTTCTCTTCCGCCATGGAATCTAATTGTTTTCTAAGTTTTTTCAAGTCTATTTAGGCTTTACTTTCGTATTTTTCGAGTTTTTTATTGGCTCCAGGACAACAACACTTGAATAGTCCCATCCCAATGAAGCCGAGGATAGGTATTAGTGCTCCGAAGCGCCATAAAGCTAAAAGTACACTTATAACTCCTATTGAGGGTAAACCTATTTTTATAAATCCGTCGAATAATCCATTCATGGTGTTCCAACAATTATTGTGCTTCAGCACTGAAAATTGTTGTTTATTAGTATATGTTATATTTATTTTTATTTATTTATTTAATTTTTAATGTCGAAATCTTCTCATTCCTGGTCGTTGGAGGTGGCGTCGGAAAGTTGGTTCTTATCGTCAATCGCCATAATTTCTTCTCCAGGTTCGTATCCCGAGTCGCTTTGCCAGTCTTCTAGCCAGAAGTTGGGATCGTAGATCCTTCCACCATCCGTCCCCCAGTCGAAACTTGGTGGATTTTCTATGTGAATGGCTAATTCGCGATGGATAAATTCCTCGCTTTGTAGCTGTATATTGCCGTCTTATTCCCGGCACCATAACTCATCTCATCTCGCCTCAGTCTGGGTGTTGTCTGGGAAGATGGGCATACTCCAGTTGCTTTCTTCTAATAGCATTCTCGTCTCTTGGATGGCTTGTGAGATCCACCCTCCTTCTGGAGGTCCAGTTTGGTGCAGTCCGATTGGGATCGCTTGGAATACAATATAAAAAGCACTAGAGGGTGGTATATGGCAATCTGGCCTGGTTGCTGCGATGTCAATATCTCCCAACCGATATCTCCCAAGCAAACTAAAATATTTCCTTCTTCCTCTTCTTCTGTAGTTAAAATCCCTCGATAAAATGTCCCTTCGTAAGTATACAGTACTGCAGATCCGACTTGAATTTTCTCTGAGAGTAAATTTCAGACGTCCTCTTCAAATTCTTCAAAATAATTTATTATTTTTTTCCTGGTTTCTTCCGGATCTTCTTTGAAGACGTAAATGCATAGTCGATCCACCAGGCTCAATATGGAGATGTTTGGATAGTCTCCGGCCATTTCATCGACTGAATAATTTCGGAACATTTTTTTGATTGTTTACTTTGATTAGCCAGTTTTTTGCTGTGAACTGGATCCCATGGTCAAACTCTGTTCATGCTGGTTTTCCGAACTGCGGAATATAATCATTGAAAATCCTTTTAATCACGGTTGTTATATTCATTTTCGTGCTCCAAAATGCCCATAAAGTTCATGACATTCTAGAATTATTTGTTCAACCAGACATTTTGGTAGCACGACTTTCCATACTCGAGATTTAGTATGGTAATCGGAATATCTTCTCTACCCCGTGTTTCCTTTTACTTAGATCACTTTGTTTCCGCTGATGTTCCGCGATCTTATTATCTCTGTGATAGATCCTTTGAAACCTTGCGTGCCAATGTTGCCGTGATCAAGACTAATCCTTTCGAGATGCTCTTGTTTCTTTCCACACGGCTTAGAGCGTCAGCAACAGTTTTTTTCTTTCCTTCGAGGTGTTCTATATTCAGGTCATAATCCTGAATTGATAGAACCCACCGTATTGATCTCTCTGCCGTAAATCAACATGTTTTGAGAAATATTAAGGCTTTGTGGTCTATCATTATTTGGATTTCCGCACCTTGGAGATAAGTCCTGAATTTCTGTAAGGCCCATACTATAGCTAACAACTCTTTCTCGGTTGTCATGTATCTATGTTCATCTCCCTTGAGGGTCCGGCTTGCGAACGAGATAACACCACTTTCCCCTTCTTCCTTCCTTTGTGACAAGATAGCTCCGAGTGCGTGCCCACTTACCTCTGTTGTTAGAATGTAGGGTTTTGTTTTACGCCAGGGAAACGAAGAATTACTGCTTCGCAAAATAAATCTTTGACTCGGTTGAAGGCTTCTTCTTGTCTCGTATCTCATTTCTACCTCACCCTTTTTCTCAGTAATTCCAGAACTGGAGCGGTCTCATATGCGTTGCGATCAAACCCAGGAATCCCATTAATTGTTTGTGGTTCTTTGGTTCCGGGTATTCCTTGATAGCTGTATGATAATGAGTGTGAGTAAATTATATCCGGCTCGAAGGACCAAAAAATGTATGAGTAATGAATATGAGTATATTATAAATATTTGATAATGCTCCAACAAAATTATTAAGACCTCTACGATAGACACTAACTGATGCGGCAAAGCACTATGAGAGAAATTGACAAGTGCGCAAAGTCAGCGCCTAGTCAGACTGAGTAAAACATAATAAATAACAATGAATATAGTGCTCTGCACAGTGAACCTGTATCACTTGAGTATTACTACGCTGTTGGTGGATAGCGGGTTGATGCATTCGCACGTAGCATGTCGAGTGACAGATGCGAATATTAAGGTTAAGGATCCTGGTGACAAGTATAACTAATTAAATGAACTCAGTAATTTAACAATAATAAATTCAACGTTTATTGAAAGTATGTAACATTGGCTGCATGAAAAAATACCTGTTGATTGTGTTTAATATATTACTGTGATTGGTCTGGCCTGCGTGTTGATGTACTGTTGGTGATTGGGTCTCAGGCCTCTGAGTTGCCTTGGTGATTCCGTGTGGTTGATCCTGGTGATAAGGTCTGATTGTAGAGCTCGAATAGTGCCACACGGCAGTCTATGAGAGTCCGGACGCCGATGATCGGTGCTGAGCAGAATGGCGTCTGTGCACCCAACGCGCGAACCACGCCGTTGACGTTTATGTGATTGGTTCTGTGGTTCTGATGATCTGCTGTGAGTTTCACTAACACTGAGTTTAAACACGGGTGATTTGACCAAGAATGTATTACACTACAGAAATGAATCCGCACTAGAGTGATTAGAACAAGAGAATATCTCCGTGAGCTTTACGCGGGAACGTGTACAGCGAGCCACTCGAGTGAGAACAATGGCCACATCCGTCGACCACGCGGCAGAGTATCAAGAAGACGGACGTGCGTCACAGCTTGCTTGTGATTTGCTGTCAGCGATGGAAGGCGAGACTTATGAGTGGTCTTGCCGATGGGGCCACGCTAACAGCGTTGGCCGCTTGAGTGAGCTTCGATCGAGGATGTGAGCAGATGGACAATATGCATGAGTGCGCGGTCGATAAATCGATATAGCATACCTGCGAGCTATACCATATGACGCGAGGCATCAGATGATTGTGACTGTAGCGTGTGCATGAGTTGAGTGTGTACTTGGTAAGCGTGAAAACTGAACAATAGCCCTTATCTTTTCGGGATCAGGTTTAAGTCCTTCTGTCGTGAGAATATGGCTTAGGAATAACACTTCTTGTCGGAAAAGTATGACCTCTTAAACTCGAAAGTCATCCCGTGCTCCTTAAAACGTTGAAAAAGGACTTCGAGATGCGTGAGATGCTCCTCATCGTTTCTAGATAGTACTAGAAAATCGTTAACAAAATTAATAATGAAGTACAACGCGTCTAACACTAGGTCAAGTGCTCGAATTAAACTTGCCTTGCTCGTTTTTATTCCAAACGGCGTGACGGTGAACTCGTTGCACTTTCCATCGTGTTGGAATGTTGTATACTTCTTGGAATCTGGATGTAACATAATTTGCCAGAAACTGCTTGCATTTAAAGACCGCCGCACACTCTGATCATCCTTCGTCACTGGAATTAACGGGTTGATTCATTGTAGATACTTTTCGATTTTTGTATCATCCCGTAGTCGAACATCATTTCGATTTCCCGGTGTACTCGGTCTCGTTGTGCCAGTGCCACATGATATGAGTGATGGAAGTAAGGTTTTGGATTTCTCCGCATTAGGTGGTGTACGTATTTTGACATCCTTCCAGGCCTTCTGTCGAATACACCTTGATTTTTCTCCACAATGGCTTTGAAGTTGTTTTTAACTTTTGTTTCGAGTTTCTGGCATTCCTCCATCTTTTCCTCGAATTTCATTTCCGACAATTGGAATTTCTTAAGTGTTGGTAGTAGTATTCTCCGTATGGCACACGCCTCTCTGCTTGCTTCTTTTCCTTCCGTCCTCGGGTCCACCAATTGCAAAAATCCTTCAACATATTTGGCCACAACCATGTCTCGGGCTGTGGCACATTTGCTGCGAGCATCGACGAAAATCTGTAGATTCATCATCCCGTCAATACCAATCAGGATGGGTCGTAGCAATTTTAGAACCACAAGTAACTGTAGTATTCCCTCCGATCCGTAGGTATTCGTCTCTACCATTACCTGTGTTTTTACTCTCTCCGCCTCTCCTCCAAACGCTCCTATGACTAGTCGACGTGACTGACAGTGTGGGACATTTCTCGAATTTTTTATGCTATTGATTAAAAAATTCTTCTGAAATGCAGCTCATCTCACTGCCGCTCCCAATCGGACACTTTACGGACAACCCCTCAATCATCCTCTGGGATATGCGGACACTGGGGATGTATATCATCATACTATTTCCCTTCTTTCTTCGACTCTTCTCGTAGAAATTCCAGCGGATCTTCGGTTACCGCAAAAACTGGGTACTGATTTGGAACGACAGGAAAAGTCTACCCTAGCCTTGAAGTAGATCAGCCAGCCCCGCGCTCAACTAACGCATCCAACTCCATTGTATTTGTCTCGCTTGGAATTTCTAAGAGCCTCGCTATTTCCTCCCGGTCCTGGCTACGTTGCTGCCTTAATAAAGAGTCCGCTATTATGGATCCCCACTCTAGTGAACGTTTCAAGATTAAAGTACTCGTACCTGGCTAGCGACAAGCATTGCTCGGTGTACTAGTCTCTAAATGAATACCGACTTAAAATTCATAATTTTGCTACTTGGCACCCAATATCAGTCTTTCTTTCCTATGCTCGAGTCCCTGTTCGGGCGCAAAATGTAACGATATTTATCGTTAACATTACCCTGACAGGGGCTTTAGTTTGGACTGGATCAGGGAGGAAATTAATGCAAGCTTCAATATTGGGTAAAAGTAGGGTTTATTCAAAAAGACATTATAAATAATGGTGTACTACAAAGAAAAATTCAATATCGTTAATAATTTTGAATTTGACTCGTGTTTAATGGTTCTTGGCAACCATGCGCCTTACAAAAATCTTTACCTAGGCTCACGCATGCTTATATAATCGTAAACGCGAAAAATGAGAAGTTCAATTAATAAAATAGTTTCTCCAGTGTTATGTACAATAGACTTACTGCGGAAGGTAAGAGAGAGCGTTATTATACCGGCCTCGCCATCGATAATTTCTCAAAGTAAAGGTCTATTACCGTTGAGAATTTCTTGCCTGATGATTTGTGAGATCTGAAGATATCGAAAGAGAATGAAAGAGAGTTCTCATTCATGACAGGGGTGAAATAACCAGACGAAAGATGTAGACAGAGAAAATGGTCGTTATTTCTACTTTCTTTCACTCAACTACAAAAAAAAATATAAAAATAAATGAGAAATTATTTTACAGTCGATTAGCGAGCCGCACGTACAATTATATTATAATAACTAGCATATTACCCGTGCTTCGCCACGGGTATCTTTAAATGTAATTTCTAAATAGGTCAAAACAATGCCGCACATCCGTACTTAACGCTTACTTTTGCCTATAACGACTCTACAACGCGTTCTTGGCTTAAAAAGTAATATGATTTAATGTAATGTAATGAATACATTACATTACATTAAATCTTATTACTTTTTTTGTATTTTTTTTTTTTTTTTTTTTTCTTCTTTAGTGAGGAAAAATCCTTCATGGACACCCCGGGTCCCTTGTAAGAGGACACCCGGGGTAGTGCCGGACTCCTACCGGCTAAAAAACCTCACTTTAACTTCTGTACCATGTGTTATGGATTATCCCAGGGATGGCTTCTTTTGTTCCCTACTCGGTGTCGTCCTTCCGTGTGCTGCGCACGTTCGACGGCTCGTCGTAGCCTATGAGACTCGGCACATCGTTGCACTTGAACGCGTAGTAGACCGCCCGCGTGGCGTCGTACCTGGCTTCTTTGCTTAATGTCACCGATCGTATCGTTTCGCTACCTGACGCGCACTCGCACTAATTGTCTTCTCAGCTGTAGGGTTGGGGTTCCTTTCGCTATGGTGTTCCTCCCGCTTGGGTTGTCGTTAAAGGTCGACAATTTCTTGTTGTCGTCGAAGGGCTTTTTGCTTTTCCCCATCGTCGTGTCTTCCTTAGCTTCGCCTTCACTGCTAGTTTCATCTGGCGTTGTTCCTTCTTGCTTCTCGCTTCTTTCTTCTATGATTTCTTCTGAAATTTCTTCTGAATTTTGCTTTTGCTGCTTCTTTCTTCATTTTTCTGTAATTTCTTCTGAGATTTGCTCTTGCTGCTTCTTTCTTCGTTTTTCTGTAATTTCTTCTGAATTTCGTTCTTCAAGCTTCATGCTTCTTTCTTCGTTTTTCTGCAATTTCTTCTGAATTTCGCTCTTGCTGCTCCTTTCTTCGTTTTTCTGTAATTTCTTCTGAATTTCGTTCTTATTGCTCAAAGGTCAACAATTTCTTGTTGTCGTCGAAGGGCTTTTCGCTTTTCCCCATCGTCGTGTCTTCCTTAGCTTCGCCTTCACTGCTAGTTTCATCTGGCGTTGTTCCTTCTTGCTTCTCGCTTCTTTCTTCTATGATTTCTTCTGAAATTTCTTCTGAATTTTGCTTTTGCTGCTTCTTTCTTCATTTTTCTGTAAATTCTTTTGAATTTGGCTCTTGCTGCTCCTTTCTTCGTTTTTCCATAATTTCTTCTGAATTTCGTTCTTATTGCTTAAAGGTCAACAATTTCTTGTTGTCGTCGAAGGGCTTTTCGCTTTTTCCCATCGTCGTGTCTTCCTTAGCTTCGCCTTCACTGCTAGTTTCATCTGGCGTTGTTCCTTCTTGCTTCTCGCTTCTTTCTTCTATGATTCTTCATTTTTCTGTAATTTCTTCTGAATTTTGCTCTTGCTGCTTCTTTCTTCGTTTTTCTGTAATTTCTTCTGAATTTCGTTCTTCAAGCTTCTCGCTTCTTTCTTCGTTTTTCTGCAATTTCTTCTGAATTTTGCTCTTGCTGCTCCTTTCTTCGTTTTTCTGTAATTTCTTCTGAATTTCGTTCTTATTGCTTAAAGGTCGACAATTTCTTGTTGTCGTCGAAGGGCTTTTCGCTTTTCCCCATCGTCGTGTCTTCCTTAGCTTCGCCTTCACTGCTAGTTTCATCTGGCGTTGTTCCTTCTTGCTTCTCGCTTCTTTCTTCTGCAATTTCTTCTGAATTTTGCTTTTGCTGCTTTTTTCTTCGTTTTTCTGTAATTTCTTCTGAATTTCGTTCTTCTTGCTTCTCGCTTCTTTCTTCGTTTTTCTGTAATTCCTTCTGTAATCGTTTGGGTCTCGTCTTCCACTACGCATAGTGGTAGATCGGGTACGAGTACTCCATCGATATTTACGTCGGCGATCGATTGTCCTGACGATTCGTAAATACCAGATGACTTCCCCCACGCGCTACTATTACTGCCTTTGTCCTTACTTTGTAGTATCACACTTTGTCTTTATTTTACATGTTGTCTTTATTTTAAACTTTGTCTTTATTTTACACTTTGTTTTTATTTTACACTTTGTCTTTATTTTACACTTTGTTTTTATTTTACACTTTGTCTTTATTTTACACTTTGTTCTCAATTTACACTTTGTTTTTATTTTACACTTTGTCTTTATTTTACACTTTGTTTTTATTTTACACTTTGTCTTTATTTTACACTTTGTCTTCAATTTACACTTTGTCTTTATTTTACACTTTGTTGCGAAATCTTTTTTCCCGCCTGTTGCACGCACCCGTTGTGCGTCGATGCTCGTCTCCTTTCACGTTGTTGCGAATTCTTTTTCCCGCCTGTTGCACGCGCCCGTTGTGCGTCGATGCTCGTCTCCTTTTCGCACGATATCACACGCCTCTACTTTATTTGCGATAATCCCACTTCAATAACGCTGAATTGTTATGAATTATCCCAGGGATGGCTTTCCCTATTCCCTACTCGGTGTCGTCCTTAACCGAGGTGGTCCTTAACACATGTCATAACACTGAAGGACTTCTTTGTAGACCACATTAGTAGTTCTTCCCTGAAGTGGTAGAATCACCAGGCTGCTTGTTGAGCTCACTCTGGAGCAGGCCACATAATACTGTCCATGTGAGGAACACTCCTCCCTTAAATCAATCCCTGCCATCTTCAGCGACTGCCCCTGGGACTTGTTGATGGTCATAGCAAAGCAGACCTTGAGGGGGAACTGCAGCCTCTTGAACTCGAAGGGGTACTCTGATGGTATGAGTGGTATGCGTGGTACAAATACCGACTCCCCTCGAGCACAACCAGTGAACACTGTGGCCTCAATAACGTTTCTATAAAGGGCCTTCACTCGTAGCCTGGTGCCGTTGCAAAGTTTGGGCGGGTTGAGATTTCGCAGCAACATCACTGGAGCCCCCACTTTGAGGAGAAGCTTGTGGGGTGGGAATCCAGGAGGGTTGAGGGAATTGAGAAACTCCACGGGGTAATGGACGGCGTCATCCATTTGCATTACTGAATCCACAGACCTATATTCCATTTCTGCCTCTTCGAACGAATTAAGTAGAATGTCATTAATGATGGCAGCGTTATCATTCTTGGGGGTCAGAATGGCACGCTCGCACAGCCAGTCCATAGACTTTTCCTTGATATCGGCTATATCTGGGTATATTCTGGTTGAAAGGTCTGTTAGGGTCATCACTACTGCGCCCAGGCCTATAGGGATAGTCACCTTTCCCTCGGACTCAGGATATTCTCCATCCCCTATTTTCAGTAGAAGTTCGGAAAATTCCCCAGCGGAGACATCACCTCTCAAGTGGACCCTCATGTTCTTCCTGAGAGAAAGTTTGCAGATAAAGGGCCATAAATATGACGCCTTGATGCACGCCTTAATCTCGTCAGCTCGAGTTCCCCTTGGCACTACTGGCAAAGTCTGCCAAAAGTCTCCAGCAAGCAACACAGTGACTCCCCCCATCACTCCATCGTTGCCTCTGATGTCTTTGAGGGTTATGCTCAGTGCCTCAAAACCCCGCTTGTGCGCCATGGTGCTCTAATCCCAAACAATGAGCTTACAATCTCTCAGCACTTTGGCCATATTGCTTTGTTTTGAGATGTTGCACAGAGGTGTTTCTGCATGAATGAGATTGAGGGGCAGCTTGAAGGCAGCGTGGGCTGTCTTGCCTCCCTCCAATAGCGTAGCAGCGATGCCAGAGGATGCGACAGCCAAAGCGATGCCACGATCACTCCTTACCTTCGCCAGGAGCAAGTTGATGAGGAAAGTCTTCCCAGTACCACCAGGAGCATCCAAGAAAAAAACCTGCCCAGCACCTGACTCAACGCTGCTAAGGATCTGCCGATAGACAGCGAGCTGCTCATGCGTTAGTAAACCCTCGTTATTCGATACCACTTGTGCCAAGCCGTTTGTATCGTAGCTGGTCTCCCTCAGATAGTCCTTATTTCCCAAAACTTTTCCAGACCTTGTTGGTTGAGGCAAGCCGTACTGAGGCAAACCCTGTCCTCCCAAAGCTAACACTGCGTCCTCAATCAGCACCAGGCATCTATTGTACACCTGCTCCTTCATCTGCTGCGCACTATCTTGCAACTCTCTTTCCACCTGCCGCGTGATATCTTCTGAAAAACTGTCTTTGTACTTCTCCCAAAGACTAAGAGGATCAGAGAGTTGACAAAAACCCAACATCACTGTGAAGAGCTCTCGGAGCTTAAACGGAGAATCACACAGGGCAGCTTCCCCCAAAGTACTATCCCAGTGATTGTCATCCTCTAGCAAACCTAATGCCTTGCATGTAGACTGGAATGTAGGATGAAGGACACCATTCACAATCTTCAACTCTGAAAAAGACGTTGGGCCTCGAACCTCATGTAGCAACAGACGGAGATAATAACATTCGGTGTTACTTGGGTGGATGGTGTACACCCTTCCCAGCGCATTGCCTCTCTTCACTCCTGACCAGCCATCGACATCGTTCCCTTGCTTCCTTCTCCCAAACTTGTAATTTTCCCATACAAAGTAAGAAGGGACCTCAGAGTACAGGAGGGTTTTTGCAAATTCGTCATTTTTGCATAACTCGAAAAAAGCCAAGAGTGTTGTCTGAGGAGGGCTGCTAAGCTTCTCGGCCAAGTTGTCGGAGTTGAAGTACACACGCTGACCATTCTCGAGGTGAACAGCCAGATGAAAAATAGTGGGATACCTCTCATGAATAGGGAACGCTAATATCCTCCAAACCGCCTCCGAGCTACTAATGTACCGCCCACTCTCATACATCTTTACTTCATCCTTCTCATTCTCCAGAGCAAAAGACGCCTGGTCACTGCCCTTGTTCACGTACTTGCAAATGTATTTAATAGACTTAACAGAGTTACATAATTCTACATTGATGTGAGCATCGAAAGTGCGTGACAAGACAGGGTTGTAGGGCACCACCCAGCGGTTGTCCAGTTTTATCCTATTGATTTCTACAGTGGAGCCACCGTCAGCTGGAGACCTCCTACGATACTGCGGATATGTATCGTCTCCTGTCTGAGTGTTCTTGAGAAGTGGCCGAGGATACTTCTTGCTGCAACTACCTCCTTTCATGCAAGGCGAATTGTAATTCAAGCTGCCGCAGGGCCCATGAATCATGTTGGCCTTGACAATGTTGTGGAGGAGAGGATCTTTCTCAGGATCAGGTATTTCAGCACAGATGACTTTGTCGATCATGTCAGAGAAGATGCGCTGCTCTAGCCACAGCAATATGTGAATGTGAGGCAGACCCCGCTTTTGCCACTCGACAGAGTACATAAAACACCGTACTCTACCAAACAGACTGCCCTTGTTCAAAAGAGATATCATCTTCTTCACCTTGAGATGGAATACCCTGGCTACGATGTCATGACGATCGTGAGACTTTTGCCCAGGCAGCAGTACATTTGTGATATCCTTCCACCTGGGATTACAGGTGAAAGTGATGAACAGATCAGGACGGCCGTAATGGCGAACATATGTCATGGCGTCTTGAGTCCGCTCATGCATATAGCGAGGTCCCCCAGTGAATGATGAAGGAAGCACTACCATTTGACCCAGCTGAGCAGCGTCAGCATCCTGTCTACTCACAGCGTCCTTAAGGTGAATATAGCTGTCTGCCCTCAGCTGTGCCTGATTGTTCCTGATGTAATTCAACCTCTCAGTCTCTATTTTGGCATACATGTCAACCAGAAATTGACTGAAAAGGGAGCGGAAGTACAAAATATGGTTGACCTCCCCTTGCCTGACCATAATACGATAAGAGTAAAACCTCGCTGCGGAGACTGTCTTATTGAAGAGCAACTTGGTCTTAGGATCGCGCTGAGGCAAGGCAATAGAGTACCCATCCTCGCCACGGCAAAACAGAAGCGGATACTGCAAGGCGTCGTATGATCGATGAATTTCACTAATCCGCTGCAATGTGTTGTTATGGCTCTGCAGCACAATGTCTCGATGCTTGAATTGCTGACCAACAATCACCAGAGCTACCTCATTTGCTGTTGGTGCATTGAAGCGACCTCCATGAGCGTCAGCTGGCTTTTTATCTGCATGGATAACGACTTCGAACTTCTCGCAGGTTGGAGCTACCTTGTCCATGGCAGTCTTCAGATCCTTTATATAGCTATTGATGTCGTGTAGCATCCTCTGCAGTTGTTTGACCAATCCCTGTTTGACGTCAGAAAATTTGCTGCACCTCAAGCGTACTTCCCTTTCGTCGTCGCCCACAAAATACATTTGCAGAAATTGGGCTTCCTGTTGAGGTGCTGGCAGCAGACTTCCTATCAAATGATACACCTGCCCCTGAACTTTAAAAGTCGGTATGAAGCCATCTCGTAGAACCTGCTTAGCCCCAAATGATGTCATGTTGAAGCAGCCATTATACTTCCGAATACGTTCCATGAAGTAGACGTGCTCAGGGTGGATATCCATTACCAGGCTGTAAAGAGGCTCGGGCAGAGGTTCGAAGGGCGGAAGCTGCACCTTGCCAGCGCTGCAGCACATGCCGTGGGGCTCTTCCTTCCACTTCAAAGCATTGAAATATATGCATTTGTGGCTCATAGTACCCAGATCTACAGTGCTGTCTGCTTCATAAGCCACGTCAGGATCATATGCCATGCCTGAGTGAGCCTTGACTTTCCATGGAAGTGCTCGCCTTTCTACTCGTCTTCCAGGATTGCTTTGCTCATATCGAAATTCTGCCGCTCTGTGCACTTCAGGGTGATCTTGCTGGTACCTGGCCACCGCATCACGGTGCACTTCAGGATGATCTTGCTGGTACTTGGCCACCGCATCACGGTGCACTTCAGGATGATCTTGCTGGTACTTGGCCACCGCATCACGGTGCACTTCAGGATGATCTTGCTGGTACTTGGCCACCGCAGCACGGTTCACCGCAGGATGATCTTGCTGGTACTTGGCCACCGCATCACGGTGCACTTCAGGATGATCTTGCTGGTACTTGGCCACCGCAGCACGGTTCACCGCAGGATGATCTTGCTGGTACTTGGCCACCGCAGCACGGTTCACCGCAGGATGATCTTGCTGGTACTTGGCCACCGCAGCACGGTTCACCGCAGGATTATTCTGAGCATATTTCCTCGCCGTATCCTTAAGTTGCTTCCTCCTTTTAACATCGGAATATCTGGCACGACGTTTGCCAGGAGCCTTCTTGAGGATAGGAAGAGGTGATGGCTGTGAGAAGTCTGAATAGGAGTCGAGCTGGAAAAGCGGGGAAAGAGGTAAAGGCTATGAGAAATGTAAATAGGAGTCGAGCTGGGAAAGAGGTAGTCAGATAAACACTTCTTCAGGTTCACGTGGCAGGTACGCATCGAAATGGCCACTAGAAAGGTCCTGCGAAAAACGTAACCTCCTCACGGGATGACCTTCAGCACCGACACTCGCATACAGCTCGCCATTGCGGTAAACTTCGAAGACGAACTCAAACAATTGGCCAGCCGCCACAAGTTCGCATAAACCACCATAAGTAGAGGGTCGGGACATGTGAGCGAGGTACTCAGCGGAGCTGGTGTAGTTATCCCCCTCGCTGTTGTGGGACATGATGGAGAACTCCTCCCAGGTGTCCACCACGTGCCTGACGATTAGCTCACGCACCTCCCTAGCCAATAACTGATTATAATATATAAGATATGAGAGGGACCGGAACAGGCAAGCTCCGTCTCCCGTGATGGGGATAATAGTGTGAGGCACCATCTCCCCATTAATATTTAAAAATTCAATTGACATACTAAAAAACAATGAAGAGAAAGGACAAAACTTATAGTTAGTGAGTCAGTGAGTCAGTCAGGACTTATCTTTTTATGTAGATAGATTTCTCTCGCGTCTCTTCCGTCTCCCTCTCGCGTCTCTTGCGTTTCTCGTGTTCTTGGTGTCTCTCGCGTTACTCTCTCTCTCTCTCTCGCGCGTCTCTCTCTCACATATCTGACGTTGAAACAAATAATAACCGAAATTTTACAAAGCTTATAGTACCGGAACCGGAACCATACCGTTATGCGTTTCGGATAGTAAACTCAATATACGTAAAATATACGCCATGTATATACATCAAATCCGTGTACATACGACTCACGTAGATGAATATATGATACATTTACGAATATTCTAAGAATATCGTGTGAACATATGTAGTATGCATATGCATTTCGGATAGTAGCCTCAATATACGTAGAATATACGCCCTTGCAACTTACGCGTTTACAATGAAATATTGCGAACGACGAAGTGTCGTATACGACGAAACTATCTATATGTATATGAACATATACATATAATGTTCGGCTAATATACATATGTATATTGTATGAATATCCACTGAACATACAGCGCGTTGCATTCATACATAGGATATGTCATATCCGCGGATGTATATATGCAATGTATATACACTGCATGTCAAAATGCTATCTGGAACAGCACAGAGAGAAATACAATATGCAAAAAATTCACAAATTATTTCTCAAATATCGCAAAAATTTTCAATAGCATATAATACATTTTGTTAAGGAAAGTCAACAATCATTTATCAAAAATCGTAAAAATAACAGTGTTATTGAAAAAACTTTAAGTCCAATTAACATTCGTAAAAACGACACAAAACGAAATACGATATGATACGATATGATATGATATGATACGATATGAAACGAATTTTTTTCAGAGGATGAAGGGGGTGGTTTTCAGGGGTGAGATATATACAGTCGCCTTCCTTTGGTCTTCAACAATATTTGTGTAAGGTTTGGTTGAAATCAGTTGATTCGCGTGAATATTTTTGAAGAATCTTTTTTTAGGGGGTGAAGAGGGTGGTGTTCAGGGGTGAGATATATCCAGTGACTTTCCTTAGGCTCTTAACAATATTTGTGCTTGGTTCAGTTGTAATCGGTGAAGGCGTGTGGATTTTATTAAGAATTTTTCTTTACGAGATCGAGGGGGTGGTTTTCAGGGGTAAGATATATTCAGTGACCTTCCTTAGGCTCTTAGCAATATTTGTGCTTGGTTTGGTTGTAATCGGTGAAGGCGTGTAGATTTTATTAAGAATCTTTTTTTAGGGGATAAAGGGGGTGGTTTTCGGGGGTACGATATATACAGTCGCCTTCCTTTGGTCTTCAACAATATTTGTGTAACGTTTGGTTGAAGTCAGTTGATTCGCGTGAATATTTTTGAAGAATCTTTTTTTAGGGGTTCAAGGGGGTGGTTTTCAAGAGTGAGATATATTCAGTGACCTTCCTTAGGCTCTTAACAATATTTGTGCTTGTTTTAGTTGTAATCGGTGAAGGCGTGTGGATTTTATTAAGAATTTTTTTTAGGGGATGAAGAGGGCGGTTTTCAGGGGCGAGATATATACAGTCGCCTTCCTTTGGTCTTCAACAATATTTGTGTAAGGTTTGGTTGAAATCAGTTGATTCGCGTGAATATTTTTGAAGAATCTTTTTTTAGGGGGTGAAGAGGGTGGGGTTTAGGGGTGAGATATATCCAGTGACCTTCCTTAGGCTCTTAGCAATATTTGTGCTTGGTTTGGTTGTAATCGGTGAAGGCGTGTAGATTTTATTAAGAATCTTTTTTTAGGGGATGAAGGGGGTGGTTTTCAGGGGTACGATATGTACAGTCGCCTTCCTTTGGTCTTCAACAACATTCGTGTAAGGTTTGGTTGAAATCGGTCAACGCGTTTAGCTTTGTATGGCCGGACAGACAGACAGACAAACATTCATTTTTTTTATATATAAGATGAATGATTGTCTGTCTGTCCGGCTATACAAAGCTACACGCGTTGACATTTGTTAATAAATAAAATATTTATCGAAGACGACAGCATTTCGGCAATAGTGCGCCTTAAGCCGATTTCTACGAAATAAACAGTCATATAATGACTGTTAGATCTCTTGTTTTTCTTTTTCATATATTTATACAGTCTTATGCATATTTATTTGATTTTTTTTATTTTTTAACTTAATCTGGATTTGACTCTTTAGGGCCGATTACGGCAAAATGCTGAATTATGCATTCATTTTTTTACATCGAGTTAATTATTGTAAAGAGCCTCCATATTGGTAAAGAGTCTCGGGCATTGATTTATTTTTAAAGCTGTTAGGTTCTAATGTTTAAAAAAATGAATATTATGGCGCAGATTTGTTTATACTCGAGTAAATGTGAGAACAGTGATGGTTTCTTTGCATATGTATGAGTATCACAAGTCAATCAATGCATGCAAATTATATTACATAGAAGGATATGTGATATTATATTCATCGGAGCATCTAAGCGGAATTACATCCGCACAAAAACGTATATAATTGGTATCAAAATGTACGCTTTATAGCTCTGAGAAACTGTTATAGCGTTAAACCATCGCCCTTCGACTGTGCCTTTGACTCTCGAACCGGTACAGCAACCGTGTTAGAGCACATATGAAAGAAAAATATAACGAATGAACAATTAGCCATCGTAACTCGTGGCTGGTTAGCTCCTTCATGCTTACAAAAGGGTTGAAAAGATAGTTTTTTATTTTGCTACGTCCTTAACGTATATTCGAACAATAATTGTTGCTGTTATTATTATTTCAATGCAAAAGCACTGCTAAGAAATAAATAAATAAATAAAGAAGGTTGCCGTCGCTACCGCAGACTTCGAATTATCTTCAGATCAGTGACAAAAAAGACGACACTGACAAGGACTACGACTATAAATACGATGACGATGATGGAGTCGATGACGACGACGACGATGTATTAAATTTTGAATTTTATTAAACTCCGTCTGCGACACTACTACACGTCTGTATCATTTAGGTTTGCTGTCTATGGCCAGCGTCATCTTTTTTGTCATCGTCTCCATCATCGTCGTCAGCACACAAAAATATTATTTAATTTTTTACTTACAATAACTTCTCTTCAAATATATCCCTTGGAAACACTATTTTCTTCAAAATGATAATGATAATGATATTAGATAATGATCTCGCTTGCTCGCTCTTTTGCTCGTACGCTCTGTCGCTCGTTTGGTCAGAAATTGCCGTTTGACAGATTAATGCTGTCGACACGAATGTAGCCACAACGGACAAAAACATATCACCGTGAAAAAGAGACTTCTGTCGATTCGATACACTCGAAATCGAGATATCACACACTTGTTAATAAATAAAATATTTATCGAAGACGACAGCATTTCGGCAATAGTGCGCCTTAAGCCCATTTCTACGAAATGAACAGTCATATAATGACTGTTAGATCTCTTGTTTTTCTTCTTCATATATTTATACAGTCTTATGCATATTTATTTGATTTTTTTTAATATGGATTTGGCCCTTTACGGCCGATGAGGGCAAAATGCTGAATTATGCTTTGCAGAATTCTGTTTGCAAATACGTAAAATCATATTTAACCCTTTTACACCTTTTAAACATTTGTATGAGTAACATTTGCAAGCAAAAACCAAGGCGATATCTCATTGTGCCTAAGAGAAATACGTAAAAATATATTTAACCCTTTTACACCCCCTTAGGGGTAGAATTTCTAAAAATCCTAAAATCGGTTTCTAAACATTTGTATGAGTAACATTTGCAAGCAAAAACCAAGGCGATATCTCATCGTGCCTGAGAGAAATACGTAAAAATATATTTAACCCTTTTTCACCCCCTTAATCGTGGAATTTCTAAAAATCCTGAAATTGGTTTTTGAACATTTGTACGAGTAACATTTGCAAGCAAAAACCAAGGTGATGTCTCATCGTGCCTAAGAGATATTGAGAAATACGTAAAAAACATATTTAACCTTTTTACACCCCCTTAGGGGTGGAATTTCTAAAAATCCTAAAATCGGCTTCTAAACATTTGTATGAGTTACATTTGCAAGCGAAAACCAAGGCGATATCTCATCGTGCCTAAGAGATATGGAGAAACACGTAAAAACATGTTTATCCCTTTTACACCCCCTTAGGGGTGGAATTTCTAAAAATCCTAAAATCGGTTTCTAAACATTTGTATGAGTAACATTTGCAAGCAAAAACCAAGGCGATATCTCATCGTGCCTAAGAGAAATACGTAAAAACATATTTAACTCTTTTACACCCCCTTAGGAATGGAATTTCTAAAAATCCTGAAATTAGTTTTTAAACATTTGTATGAGTAACATTTGCAAGCGAAAACCAAGGCGATATCTCATTGTGCCTAAGAGATATTGAGAAATACGTAAAAACATATTTAACCCTTTTACACCCCCTTAGGGGTAGAATTTCTGAAAAACCTGAAATTTGTTTTTGAACATTTGTATGAGTAACATTTGCAAACAAAAACCAAGGCGATATCTCATCGTGCCTAAGAGATATGGAGAAATACGTAAAAACATATTTAACCCTTTTACACCCCCTTAGGGGTGGAATTTCTAAAAATCCAGAAATTAGTTTCTCAACATTTGTATGAGTAAAATTTGCAAGCAGAAACCAAGGCGATATCTCATCGTGCCTAAGAGATATTGAGAAATACGTAAAAACATATTTCACCCTTTTACACCCCCTTAGGGGTGAAATTTCGAAAATTCCCTTCTTAGTGAGCGTCTACGACACGAAGGGAATATATCCCTAGAATTTCAAGTTTCTAGGCGCAGGGGTTTGGGCTGGGCGTTGATGAGTGAGTGAGTGAGTCAGTGAGTCAGTCAGTCAGTCAGGACTTTTCTTTTTATATATATAGATACGCCAAGATAACAAAACCCCTGACATCTCTATTACGTAAAGAAAATAAATTCGAATGGGGACTTGAACAACAAGAGTCATTTGAAATATTGAAAGAAAAACTTTGTACTGCTCCAGTCTTGCAATATCCCGATTTTTCTAAGCCATTCATTTTAACTACGGACGCGTCGGGTTATGCTATCGGTAGCATCCTCTCACAAGGAGAAATTAATAACGACCATCCATGCGCCTACGCCTCTAGAGCTTTGAGTGAGGTAGAAGAAAGATACGATACGTATGAAAAGGAAGCATTAGCTATAGCACAGGGTGCGCCATCTCAATCTGGTCGATGGAAGTATTGAATAACTTAGAGAATTTTCAACAGATTTCACAAATTCGTATTTTTTTATTAAATTTGATTCATTACAATTTATTTTGATTAGTTTCCAAAAACCACATCGATCAAATGTCCGCCTTTATTACTGAGACAAAAATGAGCTCTTTTTTCGGCATTTTCCATTGTATTTGCCAGCGTCTCGGGCGATATCTCTGCGATTTCGGCTCGAATGTTGTTTTTTAGCTCCTCTATGGTCTTCGGCTTGTTGGCATAGACTTTACTTTTCAAAAATCCCCACAAGAAGAAGTCCGGTGCAGTCAAATCCGGCGATCTTGGTGGCCAGTCAATATCACCTTTCTTTGTTATCACACGTCCTGGGAACTTCCGACGCAAATAGTCCATTGTTGAGCGCGCAGTGGGACATGTCGCACCATCTTGTTGCAACCAAAATTCTTTAAGACCTTTTTTACGCATTTGTGGTAAAACAAAGTGTGCCAACTCCCACCGATATCGATCCCCATTGACAGTTTCACCAGCTCTGAAGAAAAATGGTCCAATGGTGGTTTTTGAGCAAACACCGGCCCAAACTGTCACTTTCTCATCGTGCAATCGAGTTTCGTAAATAATATGAGGATTATCGGTGCCCCACATGCGACAGTTTTGTTTGTTGACAGCGCCAGAGAGGGTGAAATGAGCCTCGTCGGTCATCACAATTCGCTCCCAAAAATCCGGCTCAGCTTCCTTCATTCGACTAACGTTATTAGCGTTAGCCAAGCGCCGCGGCTTGTCAGTTTCCAATAATCTTTGAGTCAACTGCACTTTGTACGGAAACATGTGAAGATCTTGCTTTAAAATCCTTCTCAAAGTGGTTCCACTGATGTTTAATTGCTGAGACCGGCGGCGGTATGAGACATTTGGATTTTCTGCAACACTCTGTCGAACAGCTTCGATATTTTTATTCGAACGACCCGGACGCGGTCGAGCTTGATGTTGGAGATTCGCTACAGACCCGTGCTCCATGAAATTTGAAGCTAAATGACGGATAGTGTCGCCTTTGGGCGCAGAACGTCCGCGATATTTTTTACGATACGCACGCTGAGTTGACACAACTGAACGATTATTTTCAATGTAAAGCGAAACTATTTCGGCGCGTTCTTTCGGCGTATAGCGATACATGGTTGAAATTGTACTGAAATAACCTATACGAAACGTGTTGTACGACGCTGGTCGGTTAAAATCTGTCAGAGTTATTCAATACTTCCATCGACCAGATTGAGATGGCGCACCCTGTATATTCCATACTTCATTTTCGGCCGTATTTATATGGGCATTATTTTACTGTAGTAACCGACCATAAACCATTGCTATGGTTTCGACGGGCAACAGACGGTAATTCAAAAATCTTGAGTTGGCGACTAAAACTCGCAGAATACGAATACGATGTAGTATACAAAGCCGGGAAAACTAATGATAACGCTGATGCACTTTCGAGAAATCCAGTTGATGAAACAACCGCGAATGACGGTATTTTTATTATTCAAATAAATCCCTTAACTGGCAGCCGTACGAAGGCTAAGCATCAATTGACGGATGCAGAGATAAATCGATTATTAGAAGAACAATCTGACGATGATGAGGATATTATGGAAAATTACCAGAATCATACATTACGCAATTACGAAATAGATGAATGTAATTGGGATCGGGAATTTGTTGACTCTAACGAGCAGCCTACGGAACTTATTTTTCCTCATGGGTCACTCGAAATATCATCCGACCACGAAACGTTTCAGGCGCGTATAGAAGACGAGGTGGATTTACCTAATACGTCTGTAAATAACCCAGGTACGTTTGAGCCTATAGTATATCCAGAAACTTCTGCAAGCAATACCTATTGTAGCCACAAAGAGTCGACGGAGGAAACTGTACTCGACGTTAATAACCCCCGAAACGAAACGAGCGTGCTAGCTCAAAGAAAACGTACTCCTAAGCCTCTCGAAGTAAGTGATACCGAGTCCTCGAGCGACGAAGAACTCGAACTCGAAGCAACAAAAACTCGTGAGCCTCCCAAAGGAAGGATTATAGCCTCCAACATTAAACAATCACGCGACTTATTCCATACTCGTAGAGATAACCTGGTTTACTTTGTTTCTACCAAATGTGAACCTGTTGATAGAGGAGCGATAGCACTCCGCGATAATAACGATTTTTCACATTTAAAAAATTTAAAGTTGAAAAAAGCCTCAATCAATTGCAAAACGAAGTAATAGATTCAATATAGCCCTACCAATCACCGACGGTTCCGGTGAAGGACCCACATTAATCTTAGGAAACATAGTAGAAACATTGAAAAATGCTCGACATTTAGTCGACAAATTATCGCTCCCAACTATTAGTATCGCAAAATCAGATTTTATCTTGAATATACCTTGGGAAAATGTTATCGCACAAATTCGATTAATTTTTGCACAGAGTGAAGTAAAAGTTATTATTTGTAACGGGCTAGTTAGACAACCCCTCGTAGAAGATCAGGTAAAAATTATTGAGGAGATGCACTCTTCAGCTATAGGTGGACACAGAGGTGTCAGCAAAACATACAATAGAATCCGTCACGAGTATTACTGGAAGAATCTAAAAGCTGACGTTCAATTATATATTCAACAATGTTTACAATGTCAATTAAGGAAACTAATTCGCGTAAAAACTAAACAGCCAATGATCATAACGGATACTCCTGCCATCGCTTTTGATAAAATTGCTATGGATTGTAACGTGGCAGAATATTCGAGCTACGTCCTCCTCGCTCAACGGCTACCAGCACGATCGCTTAGGGCTGCAGGGGATGATTTTCGTATTTTATTTATTCTTTATTTTTATTTTTTTTGTTGTATTTTTTTTATATATATATAACGCGTTCGATACGACCGAGAGATGGAGAGGGAGTACGAGGGAGAGGAGAGCAATGGGACGACTTCGGGAACTTCGGACCAATATTTTATGTTTTCTTGGTCGGAATATGCCACGTTCCCGACGACGCACCAAAGAGTACGCGGCCTTCCATCCTTAGCGGCCGTCGACTCACGGGAATCTATGTATCTCCGAGAGTCATCTGCTGGGCTACGCGCAACGTTGGAATTGTCTATCGCTAAGGAATACATTGTCCAGCTGAGGCGCTAGTCGCGGTCAGCGTGCGACACCGGTTCCCCCAATTAACCGAGTTTAGCGGGTTAAGTGGGGATCATAGGTTACGGGCACGCGTGCCGGCAGGACCTCGGGGCTTTTTCCCGGTGATCGTCGAGTAAGGAGGACGTAACTCTCTGTGTCATCTTTAGTAGTCCCGTACAACCGTTGGCAACCTTTGGGGATATCAATATCGACCGGTCCGTCTATCCACAATTTGTATTCGATCCTCTCTATAATCTGGACCCGAGGATTCATGTCGGAAAAGACACTCGAGATTTCCCGGAAGTCGAGGAACAGCACATCAGCGTCGGGTCGGTGAGCTCTCTTCCCTTCTACGGTCTGTCGCTAATATTATTCTATCATTTGATTTGTTCATTCTAAATTTATTCGAGCTTGGTTACCCCTGCGGCTCTGGTACACTGCGTGCAGAGTGTTAAGTTGTATTGGGTATCGTGGCGTTTAATAAGAATAACCGCGAGATCGTATAACGTATATGTTTTGGGTTGAAACGTGAGTGCTGGTTTTAACTGATTGATATTAAACTTTATTACTATGATAATACAATACTTAGAAAAGAAGGTGAACATAGAAAATTGAGTATTGACTCACTCGCTTGATCGTTGATGCGAGCACCTTTATTATTCGTCTTACACTGACGCTCCCGATCGGACCCGCGACACTCGCGCCAGCGGAAAAAGCGCCGAAAACGCGAGGCTCGGAGAACGACCGAGAACGGAGAGGCCCGAACCGTGCGAGGCTCGATACGTGCAATCGATATTCGCTCGTCTCGCGGAAAGCCTGGAGACGCGTGAAACTCAGCTGACACGCGCGCTGCCTGGAGAGCACCGTAGTGCTCGACATACCGCCCACCAAATTAGCGCACCTAATTTGTTTTTTGAGAATCATGAGGCGCTACTGGCAATTTGCAAAGCTTAGCGATCGAACGTTTAAGGTTGCCGCTGGCTGTTCGTACCGTTGCGACTCGAACCCGGCCATCGTTGCCCGGATACAATTCGACGACTCGTCCGAGCCTCCATTTGAGCGGAGGAAGGTTGTCTTCTCTGACAATTACTAAATCGTCGATCTTGAGGTTTTCTTGAGGAATTCTCCATTTGGTGCGGCTTTGGAGAGTGTTGATATACTCTGCCGCCCACCGTTTCCAAAAACCTTGGAGTGTTCGTTGAATAGATTGCCAACGATCCAATCGATTTGTCGGAATTTCGGTTACGTCGCCATCGGGAAGACTCGTCAACGTCTCTCCGACTAGAAAATGTGCCGCTGTGAGGGGCTGGAGATCGTTGGGGTCGGAAGACATCGAAGAGAGAGGCCTTGAATTCAGGCAAGCCTCAATTTGCGTTAGGACGGTGGACAATTCTTCAAACGTAAATAGCGAGTTGCCCATGACTCGCTTGAGATGATACTTGCAGGATTTGACCCCTGCTTCCCACAAACCTCTTATGTGCGGAGAGCTGGGAGGAAGGAATCTCCACTCGATGTTTTCGTTTACGAAGAGATCGCCGATCGTCTCGTCTACTTGTGCTCGAACGAATCGATAGACCTCCTTCAATTCGCGATTCGCGCCCACAAACTTCGTCCCGTTGTCGCTGCATATTGTACGGGGTCTTCCACGGCGACCAATGAAGCGACGAAGAGCGGCGATGAAAGCGGCGGTCGTCAACTCGCTCGTTGCCTCGAGATGAATGGCTTTCGTTGAAAAGCAAACAAATAGAGCGATGTGCGATTTATTTGTCTTGCGCCCGCGACCTTTGTGGACCAATGTAGTAATTGGGCCCGCGAAGTCGATGCCGGTGATGGTGAAAGCGCGACTTGGCTGAACTCTTTCGCTTGGTAGCGATCCCATGATTTGCGATGAATCTCGTGGTTTGTTTTTCGCGCATCCAACGCAGGCATGACACACTTCTCGTGCTAAGTCTCGACCTTTGAGAGGCCAATATTTTTCCTTGATCGAATTCAAAAGCAGTAGTTGACTCGCGTGGTGCAATCGTAAATGCTCTCGTTCGAATAGCAGCTTTGAGAAGCGGTTTCCAGCTGGCAAAACGATTGGATGCTTACGGTCGAATGGCAACGACGCGTGTTGCAATCGTCCGCCCACCCTGAGGACACCATATTCATCGAGAAACGGATGCAGCTGGATGAGTTTGCTGGACTTCTTCAAACTGCGGTCGTTCTTCAAGGACGAAATCTCTGCGTCGAATTGAGATGCTTGTGTATGCTTAATGATGCGTCGATGGGAATTTTGCAATTCCTCCACAGATAATCGGTTGAGAGCTCGTTCAGCAGCTCGCTTCTTGAGGTTTGAGGTAAACCTCAGACAATACGCCAATACTCGTTCGACTCTAGTAAGCGAAGAGTACTTGTCGAGGATCTCTTGAATTGTCTGGTGCTCCTCGCTGACGAGATTGCACGTCGGAGCTGCACTACGCTCTTCTGTCTCGACTGTCTGGATAGTTTCATGTGAAAGCTCGTAGCCAGTGACGTTCCGCAGCGCTGGGCGTTTTTGTTTAAGCCATGGAGGCCCTGCCCACCACATCTCGGAACCCTTGAGCTTGCGTGGACTCGTCCCGCGAGAGATTAAATCCGCTGGGTTCTCTTCGCCTCTGACGTGATCCCAGTGCCTTGCTGGAACTGTTTCGATAATTTCGGAAACTCGATTCGAAACGAATGTTTTCCAACGGGATACGTCGCCGCGAATCCAACAGAGTGCGACCGTTGAGTCCGACCAAGCTTGCAAACCGTCGATTTGCACACGCAGACCCTTCTGAACGCTGGCGATTAATCGTGCCAGCAGGACCGCGCTGCATAACTCCAGTCTGGGTATCGACATTGCCTTGATAGGTGCGACTCGTGATTTGGAGCACAACAGGCGGGATGTTAGCCCTCCGTTCTCGTCTTCGGCCTGAATGTATAGGCAGGCGCCATACGCTCCCTCTGACGCGTCGCAGAATTCTTGGAGGAATACTCGCATTGGTTTGTCGAACGAGATGACTCGTCTCGGGAGAAGCAGCGTCTTTACTGCGTTTAACTCTTGCCGAAATAACTCCCATTTCTCGACGAACGTCGTCGGAAGAGTTTCGTCCCAGTTGCAGTCGATGCGCCATGTCTCTTGCATCAGTAGCTTATCGGAAGTCAAGATCGGTCCAATCAATCCGAGAGGATCGAAGAACTTGCTGATGGCCGAGAGTATTTGACGCTTCGTAGTAGCCGCTTCCGCTTGCTGCACGGAAAACTGGAAATTGTCGTCGCGTGGACTCCACTCGAGACCGAGAGTCTTTATAGTGTCGTTCGAGTCTATGCGATGCGTAGAAACGTTCTCTCGTCGATCTTGAGGCACGTGCGACAGCCCTTCTAAGCGATTCGAGCACCACTTGTGAATCTCGAAACCGCCAGTTTGTAGCAACGCTGTGAACTGCTGTTGCGCCGCGATGATACCTTGAACGTCGTCAGCCCCAGTCATGATGTCATCTACGTACGTTTCATCGAGTATGACTCGTGCGGCGATAGGATATTCATGTGCCTGTTCCGTAAGTCGATGAACGCATTTGATAGCTAGATAAGCCGAACTCGCCTCTCCATATGTAACCGTATTTAATCGGAATTCTTTAACCTGTTCCTCGGGAGATTCTCTCCACAATACACGCTGATAATCGCGATCGTCAGGATGTACTATTATTTGCCGATACATCTTGCGCAAGTCTCCCGTCAACGCGATATTGTGGAATCGAAAACGCATGACTATCTCGATCAGGCTGCTCTGCAGCGTAGGCCCTACGTGCAAAATATCATTCAGCGCTACCCCGGAATCGGTTTTACTCGACGCGTCGAAAACTGTGCGAAGTTTTGTGCTGCTACTTGACCCTTTGATCACGCCGTGGTGCGGCAGATAGACTACTGGACGTTCGGTATCTCGTGAAACTTCGTTCGCCGGAGACATGTGACCGAGCTCCTGATATTCGCGCATAAATTCTATGTACCGATCCCGCAAAGTTTGATTTTTCGCGAAGCGACGCTCTAGTTGACCCAATCGCCTACGCGCAATTTCTTGCGATCGACCTAGTTGACTCGGATTCTCGCGAAATGGCAGTCGTACCACGAAACGTCCCTCAGCGTCGCGAAACGTCGTTTGATCGAAGAAGTCTTCGCATTGTTGCTCGTCTGCCGAAAAAACCCGATTCGTCTCGGACTGTACGGTTTCAACTTCCCAGAATCTCTCGAGATTTTTGTTCAATGTTTCGCAATGTTCTAGTGAACAATTTAATGTCGCGATTGTGCCGCGCGTGCAAGTTAAACTCGTAGTATGATCGCGCGCGATAGATCCCGCGACTACCCAGCCGAGTTTCGTGTTCTGCAACATCGGACGATTTCCTCCGAGATCGATTTTCTCGGCTTCCAACAAATCGAAAAAGAATTCCGCGCCCACAAGCATATCGATCGCGCTCGGCTTGTGAAACTCGATATCCGCCAGTTTAACGTTTGACGGAATTTGTATCGCGTTTCGTTCTATCTCGACTGATGGCAAGTTTTTCGTGATCGTCGGTACGACAAAACAGCGCACGTTTATGCGATAATTCGAATGTCTAGACTGTACGACAATATCGCAGCTCTGAGAGATTTTACTCTCCATCTCATTCAACCCCGTGACGATTTCCGATGTTTTATCCCTCTTAACGCCTAATTTGTTACACGCCGACTGCGTAACAAAGTTCGCTTCGCTTCCGCTATCTAAAAGGATACGTATGGCGACGTTGGATCCGTTGACACGAGCTGCGTTGGCTATCGCCGTAGCCATGACGACGTGTTTCCTCTTGGGACTGTTCGATGAGTGATGAACAGAGACGTTACTCGATTTGTTGCTCGAGTCGGCATCTGTGACCTTGACGCTGGACCCTTCCTTCACGTCCGGGAGGTGTAGCAACGTGTTATGCCGCTGCGAGCATTCCCTGCAAGATCCCATCCGGCATGCCTTGGCGAAGTGGTCGTTTCGCAGACAGTTGAGGCACAATCTCATTCGTTGAACCTCCTTAACCCTCACGTCGACTGACATTGCGAGAAATTTCTCGCAACGGTACAGAAAATGTTCTCCTTGACATAGAAAGCATTTGCCGGCCTCTGCCGAAGTCGCGAGCGCCGCGGGTCTCTCGTTCGGTGATGATTTCCCTTTGCCGCGAGGCTTCGATTGCTTCTTCTCGGACTCACTCCTGCTCGTGACGTCCTTCTGCTGACCTCGGGCCTCGATGCGTTCGAGAGTTTGACATCTCGCTTCCAAGAAGTCAGTCAGATCTTCCAACTTTCCGTTGGCTGCTGTTCCATTCTGCTCCCATGCTCGAAGTGTCACGCTGTCGAGCTTCGATTCAATCATATGGATGATTAACTCGTGCCAAGTATCAGTCGGTAAACCCATCGATTTCAGGGTTCTCAGATGTTTCTGCGTGTAGTCGACCAATTCTCGGATGGCACTCGACGATTCCCTTTCTACCCGAGGCATCATGAAAAGGCACTGTATGTGTTTCTTTTTTATGGCCCGTGGATCTTCATAACGTTTTTTTAACAACTCCCAAGCGACCGTATAATTATCGTTTGTCAACTCGATCGACTCGATAACTTTTGCAGCAGCCCCTGAGAGTGATGTAATCAGATACTGGAATTTCTGAATTTTGGAAATACCCGTGTTTGTGTGTATCAACGATTGAAATGTTTCTGAAAACCGTTTCCACTCCTCTGTGCGACCATCGAATGTGGGAAGGGTGATGATTGGTAGCTTCGCGTTTGACTCGTTGCGTGCAGCGCCACCTCCGTCGGTAAATCGTCGTAGTAACTCGGTCTGTTGCGAGACGAGCTGTGTAATGGCTTCCGAGTTCGCGGCCGATGCCTGCGGACCGCCGCCCTTATCGCCGAACCGTTGCATGAGCTCAGATTGCTGCTGTAACACGCGTATCAATACATCGTCGCTCCGCGGTGCACGCGCTTCGGCTTGCGTTGCTGCCACACTCGTCAACATTTCCTTCAATAGGATTTTTAGATTGACATATCTGTCCGTGAAGGCCTCTTCCTCTGTTGCATCGGGAACTGACGGCTCGCCCTCGTGGCCGGCGAGAATTTTCCGTTGCACGTCGTCGAATTCACAGTGGATCTCTTCCAACCTTGATAAATATACCTCGATTCTTTCTCTTGAAATTGACTGTCCAGAATTTCGTTCATCCTCAACTTTTCTTTCGAGCTTTGTCACTTTGCCTTTCACCGTACCGCGTTGCTTACGTAGAGCGTCCATGTTGAATCCCTACGCTTCGCGATATCGTTCTCTCGTGGACTGTATTTTCTCACGATCCGGCTCGAAGGACCAATGTTTTGGGTTGAAACGTGAGTGCTGGTTTCAACTGATTGATATTAAACTTTATTACTATGATAATACAATACTTAGAAAAGAAGGTGAACATAGAAAATTGAGTATTGACTCACTCGCTTGATCGTTGATGCGAGCACCTTTATTATTCGTCTTACACTGACGCTCCCGATCGGACCCGCGACACTCGCGCCAGCGGAGAAAGCGCCGAAAACGCGAGGCTCAGAAAACGACCGAGAACGGAGAGGCCCGAACCGTGCGAGGCTCGATACGCGCAATCGATATTCGCTCGTCTCGCGGGAAGCCTGGAGACGCGTGAAACTCAGCTGACACGCGCGCTGCCTGGAGAGCACCGTAGTGCTCGACAGTATAGAAGCCGGGGAAAAGTCACTAGATTAATTAATTGTTTTACGGTTAAATCGTGCGCGCGTTAGGCCGTTATCCCGAAGTGTGATGGTTTGTGTGGGATGGGAACGGAATAGACCGCGTCACGGATTGTAACGAATTAGGGGTTTGGATTGGAATGATTTTGTTTGAGTTGTCTTTCGTTTCGATTTAGAAGGTCGGGCGCGCGTTAGTACGTCACCCCGTTGTGAAATTGATGTAAGAGGGACTGGCACGTTATAGACCGCGTCGCGCATCATTCAAATCAATTGACGTTTCTCTGTTTTATTTATTTATTTATTTATGGTTTTATTTATTTATTGTTTTATTTATTTATTTATTATTTATTATTTACTATCTTATTTATTATTTATTATTTATTATCTTATTGATTAGTCATTATTTCTTATTTATTATTTATTGGTTATTTGTTATATTTTATTCAACCAACGAGGTATTGATCTAGATCAGGGGTCTCCAAACTTTCCAGCCTTAGGGCCATACTG
This sequence comes from Cylloceria caligata, assembly GCA_963942595.1. Taxonomy (NCBI): domain Eukaryota; kingdom Metazoa; phylum Arthropoda; class Insecta; order Hymenoptera; family Ichneumonidae; genus Cylloceria; species Cylloceria caligata. The sequence continues at coordinate 62,654,907 of OZ012706.1, read as the reverse complement.
ATTACTCCAGTAAGTTCCGAGGGCCAAAACCATATTATCATTGTTGCCGGTGGTAAAAAGTGAAATAATCCAAAATCTGTCCGCGGGCCGAATGTGGCCCGCGGGCCGTAGTTTGGAGACCCCTGATCTAGATTATTATTCCCACTTTAATTATTTTGTTATTATTATTATTCTTGGTTATTATTGAGTTACCGACCATTATTTGGTCGTTATTTGACATCTTACGGACCGTAGAAAGACTCGGTGGTTTGACTTTTACACGGCATACATTATTCGAAATTGTAGTAGTAGGCCGTGGGTCGCTTCGCGTACGTGACCTCTCGACGTCCCGTTGTTTTGGTTTCGGTTTTGTTTGGAAGTATGTGGGATTAGCTCGGGATAGGCCGTATCGCAGACTGGGAACAGGGACCACCGAGCATTAGAAATTTATCGAGGAATATTATAGGAAAATAGAAACAAGCGAGATCGGCTATATGACATATACCGTGTATGGGAGTGAGTGAGAGCGCGGGATAACTGCTACCACCGAATTAACGATTAAAGTTAAGATATTTGACTAGCTTTAGAATATTGTTAAAAGAAAAACCGTTTATCTTACGGGACATTTTATTTAAGTTCAGTAGCGAGGTTTGCCGGAAACTCGCAATTGTTTGTTAAGAAATCAATAAATCGCCCGAGCGGCCTTTGTAAGTCCCGTACCTGCTATTGTTGTTTCAATTATTTACTGCAATTATTTTATTTGTTTATTTATTATTTATTTAGTAGCCTACCTTCCTGTTTCTCGTTTGGCGTATTTGTTGATCTTATTTTACCATTTGCCCGCGTTCCTTAATTTTAATGACTTATTTTAATTAATGGATTTTATTCGTAGCTTATTCTTGTTTTTATCATATTTGACTAAGAAGTAGCTTGACAGCCCGAACCACCCACTCTGCCTTGAACAGCTGTAGCTGACCTGGGTCGAGACTGGTCATCCCACTCGGTATTTTTCCTTCCGGCGCGAAAGCGCCTGGCGCCCATCTCGAAAGAGGAAATAAAACGGAAGGAAAAATAACTTGGACCAGTCATAGGTAACGTGGTGCGTTGAGGCACAAATTTACCGTTACAGGATATAGTAGGCCCTTCACCGAAAACTAAACAGGAGAATGAGTATATATTGACCATTCAAGACCAATTAACAAAATATTCTGTAGCTATTCCTATACCTAATGCAAAAGCAGTAACTATTGCAGAAATATTTGTCAAACGTTTCATTTGTTATTTTGGATCGCCTAAGGCAGTGCACTGACCAAGGTAGCAACTTTTTAAGTAAATTCTTAAAGCAAATAGCGAAGTTGTTTAAAATTCGGAAAGTTAGAACCACCGCTTTTCATCCCCAATCCAATGGATCATTAGAAAGATCTCATCACGCACTTGGAGAATATCTCAAGCAATTTACAACGAAGCAAAGCGATTGGGACGAATGGGTCGAAATGACTATTTATAATTACAATACAAATGTACACGAAGGTACTAAGCATACACCCTATGAAATGGTGTTCGGAAAAATAGCCCGAGTCCCCTCTGGGATGTCACCATCGGATATGGAGAAAATTGCTACATACGACGACTATTTAACCCAATTAGTCACGCAAATTCATGATATACAAGAACTTGGTCGAGAAAATTTGATTAAATCCAAGGAAAAATCGAAACAATATCAAGATCGTAAAATAAATCCGATTGAATTTAAAATCGGCGAACCAGTATTTTTGTTGGAAGGACCTAAACCTGGAAAACTTGGTGACCATTACACTGGTCCACACGAAATAACAGCTATATTAACAAAGGGCGATGTACGTATTAAACTTCCAAAAAGAGACGTGATAGTACACTCAAATAGATTAAGGAAATAAAAAATTCCATTGTAAGATTCTATCTTTAGTGATTGTTGTTATAAAAATTTAAATAATAATAATAACAATAATAATAGTAATAAATAAAATAAAATAAAATAAAGGCTAAATTAAATTAAAGTTGATTCAAGAATAATCAAGTTTCATTAAGGAATATTTATTCAACTAGTAAAGTATTAACGCTATAGCAACAAACTTAAGAATATTGAAGATTTGCATCACTATAAAATTAATCAGTCACATTTATATGGAAGTATTAAGTTACACCCAAAAGAATAATGAATTACTAAATGAAAAAAAAAAAGAGAAGAAAAAAAAATATATGTATATATATTTTTTTAATTAATAATCCATATATGTTTTCCGTAATAGGTAACGATAAGAATATTGATCACAAGAATCAAGTATAATTTTAGGAAATATGGTATTTCACTTAAACCAACCGTGTGGAAGTATTACTATTAAGGAAAGGCCTGGCTTTTCAGTAGATCAAATATAGAGCCTAGAATGCAGTAGTATTCCAAAGTAAACGAGTTGGACTTTTTACTTTAAGGACAGACTGGGAAACTCTGGAAATTACCACGACCGGATTCGAGACCTTGCAACAAATTATTAAAGGGGTAACGTACAAAAGAAAAACAGAAGTAAAGTTAGTAAAAAGTACGTAATAATAATAATAATAATAATAATAATAATAATAATAATAATAATAATAATAATAATAATAATAATAATAATAATAATAATAATAATAATAATAATAATAATAATAATAATAATAATAATAATAATAATAATAATAATAATAATACTCCAATTATACGATAGTAATATGCTAATAGTATTGATGGTCTTATAAAAATAAATTTTGATAGAAACAGTAATGATAATTCTTTCATAACAATAGTCGCGACATATGAGATACCTTAGTGTTTTAGGAATCAATAAATAATTTAATCCTCATAATTAAACATAGAAAAAAAAAGAATAAATAAATTAAAATAATAATAATAATAATAATAATATTTCGTATAGACTAAGAATAACAACGATAATAATAATAATAATGATAATAATAATAACGTTTCCTACTTTTAAACTATAAATTGCGAATCTTGCGCATATTCATACCTTAATAATGTCAAGAAAAGGGCCACGTGAAAAATTTTTGTTTGAACAAGTCCGTTTAGACAGCTATCATAATTGGCCAGTTACATTTTTAGACCCCGTAGAACTAGCTGCGGCAGGGTTTTATTATACTGGAATAGATGACGAAGTTAGTTGCTTTGACTGTAGAGTGATTATTAAAAATTGGGAAGTAGGTGATATCCCTATGAAGGATCACAGTAGATGGCAAGAACAATGCCGATTTGTACGAAGTATTCCCTGCGGAAACGTACCCATCGGAGAGGACCCACGAAAGATTCCTTTTCCTTGCGACAAGGAACGTTTCGACTCTCGACGGGAAGTAAGAGTCAACGCGACCCCGGACTGTCACGACGACAGACCTCCTATAAGAAGTTCATTACCCCATCATATCCAGCTTTTGAAAATTATAAAAAACGATTAGAAAGTTTCACCTTTTGGCCCGAAATTCACGCATTAGACCCTATACAATTAGCTTCCGCCGGATTCTTCTTTTCGGGAAAAGAAGACGAAGTAACGTGTTTTCATTGTGGAATAGTGATGGGAAATTGGGAAATTAAAGACGATCCTTGGGAACAGCATGCTTTTTGGTACCCAAGTTGTCGGTACCTGTATATGACTTTGGGGACCTCCCCAAACCTACTACCCCACCACCCTCTCCTGTTGACAGAAACGATTTCTTTCGACCCCCGACTCCCTGGTCGGAAACGCTGGATTTATCATCTTTGTCAATAACGACCACTAGTGACACGCTACTAGACTTCGACCTATGTCGATGTTGCCGACTACGACCTGGCGAAGGCATATTCATACCTTGCCTACACCCTAATCTGTGTTCTGGTTGTAAAAGAAACGAAACTACATGCGATATATGCCATTTAGAAGTAACCCACACTCTGACATGCATTCCCACTAATCGTTAAAAGGAAACAAACCAACATCTCGACTGTCCAAGATTCCTTCGTCAAAGTCGCCAACCAGCTCCCGTCAATATTATAATGTTCTGGGACCCACAGTGTTGCAGATCCCACATTTAGCCACACCGATAGTGGTTCCATTTCAAATAATTGTCGCAAATTGAAAGTCTCAATTCCTACGAGAGGCACTTCTTCCCACCTACAGCAACGAATAATTTAATTAAGAATTCTTTTTTCTTTTTATATACTTCTTTTAGACAACAGTCAAAATAATGATAATAACAATAATAAAACAACTGTGTTCTAACTCGATTTCCTCCACAAAGTAATCAAACAAAGAGAAATAAATTTACAAGTTATTTTAACAAAGAATATTATCACACGTCATCACAGACTCACCCGATTCTATTTAAATGAACCAACATCCGCCGTAGTGATTGCACGTAATCCTTCTTCGGTATGGGAAATTCGCTTGATACTCGATCAACGAATCTATATAAATCACCAACGTACGACGTAAATTATAGTCCAACGAATGAGCCATCTCAAAGATACCACACGTAAAGTAACAGAAGAATCGATCTAGCACCACCGACGGAACGTACAAGAATAAAAAAATCATACAGGAAGAGCTTCGAATTCGAACTGAGCTGTTTCCTCTCCCAAGACCCCACATTCTTAATCCCGTATATTCAAAAGACCTAAACTACCCCCTCTAGTCTCCCAGTAATTTTTAAGTCCTCCTAACCAAGCCGGTTCGCTTAATAACGAGAGGTGTTAATAACTGCACCCTCGTACACCCATGCTAAAACCCCGACTCCCCCACTCCGCATTCACAGTAAATGCACTGAGTACCCTAAACACATTATATATATATTGCATCTGGTACACCAATATATATATATATATATATGTGTGTGTGTGTGTGTGTGTGTGTGTGTGTGTGTGTGTGTGTGTGTGTGTGTGTGTGTGTGTGTGTGTGTGTGTGTGTGTGTGTGTGTGTGTGTGTGTGTGTGTGTGTGTGTGTGTGTGTGTGTGTGTGTGTGTGTGTGTGTGTGTGTGTGTGTGTGTGTGTGACAGCAGTAATATTTGTGATTCAAGGACTGACATCCCGAGGAAATGTTGCTCATCCTCGTCCTACTCACCCTCAAAGGAGGTATGGGCCTGCCGAACATCGAGCTAAAAAAAATAGAGGACGAAGCGGGACTATATTACGAACCTAAAAGAGACACGTACTTAATACAAGCAGAATGGCAATTAGTCACTTATCTGGATTTACAACCGCTCGAAAATCATCAACCCTGCTTTGCCGACCTACCACTAGACACCATGGAAAGAGATTGCTATCCTTTCTTATACGAATATTGCAATACTTATATCAATAAGGAAAATATAGAATATAAGATCACTCAAATCAATAAGTATTTGTCATTCGCCAGGGAATTAGGATACAGTAATTTTGCTGACACGGGCAGAATACCATTGGATTTTATAGGGACAGCTCGTAAAACACTGAGTTTGACACCCACTGAAACCGAAATTGACTATTATAATGCTCAAATTAATTATGTAAAATCAGAACGCAAAGAGATAATGATCCTGTTGGAAAATCGAACGCACATAATAAACTCAAAATTTCGAACAATCAATCCCCGAATTAAAGTTATGGAATTAATTCATAACCAAACTTGGAAAATGGCACGAGAAGTATTTACGAGAAACAACCCCCGCATTTTGTACATAACGCGTCTTTTGGAATAGAGGAAGAACGTCGAGTTGGTCGCCGATGCTTACCTCACCCGTCTACGAACCCTCACGGACATCGTATACTATGCCAAATTAGGACTCCTCCATTCAGAATTGTTGAACCTTGCTACCTGGGAATCGGTTATTCGAGATTTAAAAGAGAGTCAATCACGATTTGCTGTACCGATACCATTAACAGATATACACTCAAGTACCATATCAAGAATTTCTCGAGTTTCAGCAAACTATTACGATGGAAAAATTATCATTATTATACACATCCCCTTGGTAAATCCTAACCTGTATTCTCTGCACAAACTTAACCCCTTTCCTATGTCCCAAATCATCAGCAACACCACGGAAGGAACAGCATATGTCTACCCAAGAGCTACGTATTTGATGCTCTCCAAAGAACATGATAAATATGCATTGCTTGGCACATCGGAGTTACAACAATGCTTATGGATAGACACCTACCAAATATGCACACCAAATTATATAATTTTCGACGCTATTTCTCACCCAATATGCGAAGTGATGATTTTGAATAACGAAAATAGCAAGGTGTATGACGACTGCAATATCAGAATTATCAAAGAACAGAACCCCTACTGGAAGCAACTCGAGACGACCAAGGAATGGTTATACTCCCTTCCGGAACCGGAAAAAATGTACGTCAACTGCAACAGTGAAATTCAAGAAATTGAAATTCGGGGAAGAGGAATCATGCGAATATCCCCAGGATGCTTCGTTAATAACGACCATGTAACCATGTTGGGATCACCTTTGTCTGAGGAAACACTTGGAAAATCGCCCCAACCCAAGACTCCGCTACACATTGCAGAATTATTGCCTCTATTGAAGAAACCTCAATTGCACCTACAAGCAGACCCCTGGTCCACTCTGACACCTACAACATTTCCCCTGACAGAATCGGGATCCTTACCATTCGGTATTAGTCTAGCCGAAATAAAATGTTACCTGGCGGAAGCCGATACTCACCAGCTGACTATAACTAAGCAACAAACTTTTGTCAAAATTCTCATTTTTGGAGGAATAATTCTAATGACTGTACTAGGTCTCTTCGTTGCAATTATCTGCGCTCTCTCTCTTCGCAAAACCTACGGAGGATATAGAACAGTACCAGGGATAGAGGAAGACTATGCCTCTAATAGCTATGTATCTATGGAAACTCCGGACACCGGAATACGCCTTCAAAAAATTATATACCAAGTACCATCCCCACCCATCCCCGTTGCATCAATTAATCCTAAACCATTGAATAACTCGAATACTCCCTCAAAAGAATATATTTACGACATCCCACCACCGGGACGGCCTAAGGCTGTAACCACGACAATAACGCAAAACCCCTACTCTAACTTCACCGAGCGGATTTCAGACTCGGTAACACAAAGTCTAGTATAATACTATCTGTTTTTCTTCCCCCCCCCCTTATTCGACAAGAACACCTGGTAAACCCCCGCCTGGAAGAAGTGATAATAGTCTTGGTTACCAACCAAGCATTTATACAAGCTTCCTTACTTCCAAACGGACCAACGCGGTGAAGAATCTAAAATTCTTCACAACTCCCTACTCCGCAACCCTTTCCAGTCTCCAGAAATTCTTCTATCACTAACGGCGAGGAACAAATTGCTTTAGCAAATATTCCCCGCATTTTCCTATACATAAAAAAATTATGATCGAAAGGTTTTCCGCAGCGGAACAGAATCAATTCCAACACGTATAAATTTACAGATGAACCCTACGTATCCACTACTATGGAGCTTGTGTTTTCTCCGCCGCCTGTCCACTGTGTTGGGGGTGATCGGGTACGATTGTGGAGGAGCTGCTACCAACATCACTACCTTATCATTATTAGAGGTAGGAGAATGCGATATTCCCCAATCCGAAGTTAACGTTACAAAAAAATATATACAACTACTACAGATTAATCAATATAGCTCTATCCAAGTAATTCAATGTAAAGTCGAAATCTATCGAGAAATCCATAAATGTGGCATGTTCTCACATACGATGGAAGTACTTAACGGGGAATACGCTTACGTAGATACAGTATCACATGATAATTGCCGACAAATGCATCATGATGGTTCCTTGAAAGTCGGAAAAACTGAGATTACAGGGATTCCTCGTAATTACACCACTACTAGACCAGTGACATAAGCCGGTCAAATAGAGCCTGATGGAAGTTGCCAGGGAGTGTATTACTCTGACCCTTATGGTAACTGGGACGAAGTAATCGTCCAAGGAACAGTAAAAATAACTTTAAGGGATTACACAGCTGAAGTGAGTGTAGAATCCAATAAAATACATTTAAAATCAGGAGTAAGATGCGATTTAAATGAGGGCCAATGCATCGATATTGACGGCGGCGATACATACTGGAATCCCCTACCCGAAGACTCCTGTAAATCCAATAGGTACGGACTTCTCTATGAAGGACTCGCTGACGAAACGGTAGACGTCCACACTCATTTTCGGCAAACTATCTATTCTATGTCTGAGGGAGAAGTTGTATTCGCCCTCACCGCCAAAGGAAGAACCTCAATTTGTGGATACATGCTAATGCGTACCGAGCATCCCAAACTGCTTATTGTAGAAATTGAAAAAAATAATCCTTTTATAAAAAAAGAGGTAGTCAACGTAAATAACCTAGACATTTTTTCTTACGTAAATTCCAAATTCGTATACGTGGAAAAACACATTCGCAAAGAAATGAAACAAATGTACCACGATATATTAATACAACGCTGTAATATAGAAAGACAAGTACTACAGAATGCCCTTACTATTGCTAAGCGGTCTCCCGACGAATTTGCCTTCAATGTGATGAAAGCACCAGGCTACATGGCCCTACTAGCCGGAGAAGTCGCGCACATCATTAAATGCATCCCAATAGACGTAAAAATATGATACTTAAGACAAAAGAGTGTTACGATCAATTACCCGTACAAATTAGAAACAATACCCTCTATTTGTCACCCCGCACTCACATATTAACGAAGTTAGGAATGCAAATTACCTGTAACAAGCTAGTCGCCCCAATGTACATGCTGGATGGATCCTGGTATAGCATTAATCCCGATCCTATACAAGCAATGCCTCCAACAGTCGTAAAACCCCTTACTGCACCAACTTGGCAATATCGCAACCCCCACAGTTTGGCCACCAGTGGCATATACACTCAAAGGGACCTTGATGAATTGAGAGATCATATAATGTTTCCTGCCGAAAGACCTGCTATTTTTAATTCTGTAGCCCGAGGTATAGCCGGACAACCCACTATTACAGAGGGTGGTTCAATTTCTAATTTACTCGACGAAGTCTCTTTGAAGAAAATTATCGAAAACACTTGGAATAAGACATGGGGCTACTTATCGATATTTGGAAACATTAGTGCTGGTTTAATTGGAATGCTTCTAATAAGTCGTATAATAAAATTTATTTTTGGCACCATCATCCATGGATACGCACTACACACTATTTACGGGTGGTCTATATACCTTCTTGGATCCATTTGGGATTCCGTCACCTATCTATTGCTACACTTAAGTCAACACCCCGGAAATAAGGGAACAAAGAAGGGGCAGAGAGCCAGAACTCCGACCTCACCTGACGAAGACAAATATATTCCCATTCCCACTTACCAGAATTTAACCCCCCCTAACGCTGGGAATCCGGAATATCCTTTCGAAAACGTAACTTTTGAATTTGATCCTCCAATACACACACTGAAGGAAAATCGTTATCCGAAACCCGCTCCTGTTGGCCAGAATCAAAACCAACAAGTATTTCCAGATGATCGTCCACTACTAATCGTCCACCCTAACAAACAACGCAGCCATCCAAGTCGTCCTCTATCATTCATTTGGGCAACAAAAAATTCATGTATACTACCCAAGATGCCCTCCGTTCCTCCTGCGTTCCTCGATCTACGACCATCTACGTCTGATTTACCTCCAAATATCTACCCAGATTTGAAAAATCATTCCACATCATCATTTGACATCCCTGCAGGAAAGGAAGATATGAATAAAAGAACGAATAACGACAACCAGCAATAATAACGACAATGTTAATAATAATAACAACAACAATAATAACGCTATCGCTAACAATAGTCAATTATACTCACTAACCACGATAACAATACTAACAAAAGGGTTGGATGTAGCAAACAAGAACCATCAATAATACCTCATTGTTGTTACCTGATTCAGCACCAACATGCCACCAATTTCCAATGGAAGAAGTAAGGGAGAACTATGGGATCTCAACAAGTACAAGTTACCCATTCGACAACACTCCTCTCAATCCAATCCCCCGGTACCCGGTACTGAGACTATATTTTGCTATTGGAAAATCATAATCCGACTAGATCCGGTGGGAAGAAATTTTAAACTCTACGTCCCTCCGGAATGGAGAGCTGTTAAACTAACGATTTTGGACCACTCAATAACTCAATTACGCCGTCGGCCATTCGAAAGAATTGTCATCGGACAGATACCATACCAATGGGCCAATAACATCTTGGCTCCCACATGGCAAAATGTGGCTTTTATACCAATACCTGGCCAGCATGGTTGGCCGGATTCTATTAGGCCGATATGTTCATGGACCCGGAAACTACCTATTGAGCAATTACACATTCGTATCAATCAAGAGTCGCTGAACGAAACACTGAACTTACAAAAATTGACGCATTATTGGAAACTATTCATAAAAACCCCCAAGAAACGATTGACGACCGCATGGGTTCCTCCTGAGTGGAGAATATTACCGAAAGAACGATTGCGAATATGGGCACACGCAGCTGCACTACGAAAGCCCAGGCCCATCGAGATAGAAGAAACTAAGTATGTCTGGAGAAGTAATACCCTAACCCCCGCAAGCCAAAATTTGTCCAAAATCCAATACGATACAACAAAGAAATCCAAAGAGGGCGAACTCATATTTATTAGAAACCGAAAAAAAGGAATTTTCAAACCTATAAAAATTCAAAAATCCAATATTGACTCCGCCGAACTCCCTGGTCCAAGCACTCCACTCCCACTCAATAAAGAACTCCCCGAACATTCTCTATTGTCCAAGGAACCCGCAGACCTAGAGCCAGACTCGAAATGTCACGGAAATCAAGAGAAAAAAAAGGAAACACCCACGCTCACACCTTCGTTTTCCGCATTTGAGTTTCAAGAGGTATTGGACTCTATAAGAAAATCGCCAAATCAAAATCCACCGGAAGATCTATACGAAAACCCAGATAAAATTACGGAAATAGGTACACTCGAACCGTTGCTCACCACGTCTGAGTTCCAAGAATTAGTGAAGGCTTTGAAGAACCCTCCAATGGCGACTTTACCGGAATACCTAGACAAAATTCTTGAAGAATGCAAAGGACCTCGTGAAATCCAAGAAAACTTAGAATTTTCAAAGAATTCGCCAAGTCAAGACCCGCTGGAAAAAGTTATAAATTTTAACATAGGAAACATTAAGCAAGAAGTTAACGACGAAGGCCAAGAGGACGATCCCCTCTTTTGCCCAGAAGTCTTCTCTCCCTCATGTTTGAGCTTCCTAGCTGCACTTACGGAGTAACGAGGAAAATGTCATATTCAAACGAACCGCACTTACACACTCCTGCGGCACCAGAAGAAAGAAGTCTGCACCTATCCCGGACCACATAAAACATATTATACATGACTAAACCGCAGAAGACCATCGAAACATTCAAGAATTCTAAAACTTCAATCATCCGAAAAAATTCAACAACTTCATGAACTTCAGAGCTTCAACATCGCAAAGAACTTCAACAAATTTCAAAACTTCAAGAACTTCGAGAATTTCCAAGTTTTAATAACCTAAAAGAACTTCAGGAACCACTAGAACTTCAAACGTTCTAATAACTTCAAGAACTTCAAGAACTTCAAGAACCTCAAGAACTTCAAGAGCTTCTTCGCTAACAACGAGGCATCAAAAGCGTATGATAAAAAAATTATATATATACATTTAGCAATACATGGGCACCATTAGAATTCAATTAACCACATCAAGTGCCTGAGAAAGAACAATATTATATCAAGTAATTTAAAAAGAAAAAAAAATGTAATCGCACTATCACTAGAGGAAGTAGGTAAATTTAGGAAAAGACGTATAACACGAAAGTATCTTATTAAGAAATAATTAAGCAAATAAGAAATCTGAAACAGAACCAAGTAGTCTAATAATGGAAATAATCCATTAATTTAATATAAAAGCAAATTAACCCGGGAAATAGATCCCTACGAGTGTGTAATTAATCAGTAATTGTATTCAGGGCAAGTTACGCATATTAATATTAGAAAAAATAAGGTAAAATAAATGCGTATATATGTGTCCACTATGTCTTTGCTACAAGTAAATTCAAAAGAGAGACAACGAAAGCTGTCACCAATGATAGATTCCAATTTAGTACATTGAAAAACATAATAATATTTACTAATTGCAAAAACAAAAAGAAGTAATTGCACGTTCGTTATTTCGATTATTAGGTTTCTCCTAATAATCGTTTTAAGGGGGGAGGTGTTACGTCCTGACGTAACCATGCTCCAATATCTTTCTTTCTTTTAAAGAAGACCATAAACCTGCATCGTTGTCGAGTCCTATAGCTACCAGAGATTATACAGGTATAATGACGGCGGGAGGGGTGAGGCCTGCAGGTACGCCGAGGCAAGGCAGTGGGGACACATGGTGCGCGCCAGGAATGGACGGCCAGGTTCATCACTGTACTTGACAACGAAAAACCAAGAGTTGGTAGGCCACTGCCCCACTCTAAACGGCCAGCGTAGAGGGACTTGAATCTCGTATCAAGAGTTTTCCCTCTACGGCCGGTGGATATCATTGGCGGCGCGTGTCATCGAAATCTTTAATTGATTCATGTCCGCGTGTTCTATTGGTGACTGTCGGGTGGTCGCTTCCTTCCCCCGTCATATACCGTATCTGGCTCACGAAGATAGACTAACTGCCGGGGCAACCTTTTCGTTGCTTTAGAAGTCCCTAGATGCTACGACGAATGATGCAATAAACAAAAATATTACACAAAGATAGACTAACTACCGTGGCAACGTTTTCGTTGCTTTGAGGGTCCCTAGATGCTACAACGAATGATGCAATAAACAGGAATATTACACAAAGATAGACTAACTGACGTAGCAGCGTTTTCGTTGCTTCGGAAATTCTTATATCCGATGACGAATAATGCAATGAACAAAAATATTACACGAAGACCTATGTCTTATTAATGGTATTGATAGGAAATTGGAATTTGTTTTTGATTACAGAACACCAAAAGCCCAAAAGGCATTTCTTCAGAATCTCTGAACGTTTAAATATAAATTTAAACACAATCGTAGCAAAGATTTGGACTTCTTATGAAGTAAATATTTAAACTATGGTATATATATATATATATATTTAATAAGTAAATCAATAATTTAAAAGGAACAAACCATTTAAACGGAAGTTCGATATAAGGGCTAAACAATAATATCATACAGATAATCAGCGTTAAAATAGGATAGAATAAGAAAAAACTATTCATATTGTAGATACTAAAGATGACTCGAAGCTCGGGTCGCACCCGAGACGATGCCGTCTTTCCCGTCTCTCTCTGTGTTAACACCATAAGACGAGGAGTGTTCCCTCGCAACAATACATATTTATAGAACACATACTTTGTGACCCAGTGTGAATGTAAGCAGCCTTTTGATATAAAATCATTTATACTGATGAACAATTTTGAGCTAAAATTAT